>PVKS010019074.1:0-39025 GCA_004027875.1 Aplodontia rufa
AAAAAAAAGAAACATGGCCGTACAGAATTAATATAATAAAAAGGGCCGGTCTAACAAAAGCTTTATACAGATTTAATGGTATTCCCATAAAGATACCTATGTTATTCTTTACTGACATAGAAAAAGCAATTCCCAAATTCATTTGGAACAATAAGAAACCTAGAATTGCCAAAACACTACTAAGCAAGAAAGATGAAACAGGCAGTTTCACCATACCAGATTTAAAACTATACTACATAGCTGTAGTAACAAAGACAGCATGGTACTGGTATCAAGATAGGAAAGAAGACCAATGGAATAGAATAGAAGACCCTGAAACAAACCCTCAAATCTCTAAACATCTGATTTTTGACAAAGGGGGACAAAATATTACGTGGAGGGGAGACAGCCTCTTCAACAAATGGTGTTGGACAAACTGGACAGCCACTTGCAGAAAGTTGAAATTAGACCCATATCTTTCTCCTTACATGAGAATCAAATCAAAATGGATCAAGGAGCTAGAAATTAAACCAGCTACCTTGCAACTGATGGAAGACAAATTAGGTCCAACACTTCAACATTTGGGAGTAGGCAAAGACTTTCTCAACATGTCTCCTAAAGTGAAGGAAGTAAGTCAAAAATCAGTGAATGGGATGCCAAACAGCTAAAAAGCTTTTGTACTGCCAAGGAAACAATCAAAAGAGTCAAGAGATTTCCTACGGAAATGGAGAGAATCATGGGCTATGATTCCTCTGACAGGGGCCTCAAATCCAGAATCTACAAAATCCTCAAAAATCTCAACTTCAAAAACACAAACAACCCAATTAATATATGGGCCAAAGAGCTAAATAGGAACTTCTCAACAGAGGACACTGATCAAGCCAATGAATACATGAGAAAATGCCCCAAATCACTAGTAATCAGAGAAATGCAAATGAAAACTACATTAAGATATCACCTTACACCAGTCAGAATGGCAAAAATGAAGAAAACAAACAATAATAGATGTTGGAGGGGCTGTGGAGAGATAGGCACGCTAACACACTGTTGGTGGAGCTGCAGACTGGTTATAGCCCCTCTGGAAAGCAGTGTGGAGAATCCTCAAAAAACTAGGGATGAGCCCACCATAGGATCCTGCTATTCCACTCCTGGGTATTTTTCCAGGGGATTTAGAATCAGCTCATTATAGTGACAAAGCAATATGTATGTTCATAGCAGCTCAATTTACCATTGCTAGATTATGGAAATAACCCAGATGTCCCTCACTGGATGAATGGATCCAAAAACTGTGGTACATTCATACCATGGAATTTTACACAGCGATTAGAAACAATGATATTGTAGCCTTTGAAGGCAAATGGATGGCTATGGAAGAAATTGTTCTGAGTAAAATCAGCTTAACCCAGAGAACCAAGGGTCAAACGTCTCCACTCATCTGTGGAGGCTGGAACTAGACCCTGGCCATTGAGAGAGGTCATCTAGTATCATGTGTTAAATCCAGATAAGGTGTAATGTTATACAACATAATACTTTTTTAGAGGTATTGTGGGAAGGGGAAGGGAGGAATAAGGGTGGGTAATTTGGTGGGGGCACTCCTGGGGGTAATTCCAATATCCAGAATATATACACATTTTATTTTATTTTGTTAAAAACTTGTATGGTTGTTATATAATAAATCTCTCGATAAAAAAAAAGAAACACAGCCATGAGTCAATGACTATTGTTCATTGAAGATGAAGTGTAACAGTAAAAAAAAAAAAATGGGTTGTCAATATACTGGATAAACGGATAATATGGATACGATGGTGGAGAAAAACAGCAGTAAAATACATAACTTTTTACTGTTTGTGCTGGATTGGAATGGAGGTTGCCCCTGGTCATAGAATTCATGTTGTAGAGATATAAAATTCTGTAAAGTTAAGTGTGATAAAGGAGTTCTCCTTAACGATGTGTCAACAGAGGAGAGATTACTGGTGATTTTCATGAAGGAAGATGCTATAAGTGACAGGACAATGATTTTGGAGAGAAAAGGTCAAAGAACTTAGAAACAAGATGAAAGAAAATCTAAGGAGAAATGTGTCCTGGGTCCAGGAGGCACAGATGCTGAAAGGCCCTGGCCACTTTCATGTTGGAACTCCCTTCCGTAGGAAATGGTGTTGGATCAGTGTGTCGTTACATCCCTCATGAGAGATTTCACTTTCTTCCATTCTTTCCCCCAACTAGTCTTAATCACATTACTTTAATGATATCATGAAATCTGTGGATATTTTCACTAGGTTAATATAAATAGGCATTTTGCATGTAAATTTTTTTATATCTCCAAGTGTGACTTTATCAGATTGTTTTTCTTTTCATTACATATTGCCTAAACTTTGAAAACTACTGTTTTTCTTAATAGTGTAATTAACTTTAAACCCTTTCAAGTAACTTTTATCTATCAATTCAAGGTATTCTTCCTGCCCATTCCACTCTTGTTTACTGTTTTATTGAATAAAAATATCCGTTATGGTAGACTCTAACACTTTTGAAGCTAATTGATGCATTTGACAGGATTGAAGTAAGACAGGTCAAGTAATAATTTGTTACTTGGAAATACATATTAAGGACCATCAGAGAATAATATATGTATCTTTTTACATATCTTTCCTAAATATTGTGACAAAATAATTTGATATTTGAAATCAAAGGAATATGGATATTTCTTCCAAGTCCATATGTATAAATCAACATTCCCTCATGAAAAAAGATACATATTCACCTTTCTATTAAGACACTTTGTTTTAAACATTTACTGTGTAATTGTTCACACATGAACATGATTTTAGAGTATGATATAAATTCACTTGTCCTTCATCCGTGTTTGGCAGTTAAACTGTGGCCACTTGTCATTCTTTTGCACTCCCTTAGTCTGACTCTTCCCGAAATACATGAGCAATTGTAATGCACTACATCAAGTTGCGCCTTGAAACAAACACTAATGCATTATAACCCACACTCAGCTCTTCTCCACCACCTGGCCTGTTCATGATTTAGTCACCCATATCTGCCCTTCTTTTAGTTCTACTGCTCTGATGGATTGACTCTGTCAGAAGACATTCTGTTAAACATCAGTGCTGCATACAAGCATGACAAAGAGTAGATGGGCCAGTAGGGCCTCCTTCCCTGCCCCTTCACCTTCACCCATAGTCCGTGATATATGTGGGTGAGGCCTGTAAGCATGTGAGGATCGTCTTCTTGCACCTCTAGTTGGAGATCTTGTTCTTCCTTTCTGGATGGGCCCAATTTGTACACTCTCAATACTATAGCCCCCCAGAGGTGGTGACACTTTGAAGGTGACTGGCACTCAGAGTGTCATGAGTGCTCCTGACTGGCTCTCCTACAGCCTGCACATTGGAGGCCAGAGACACATTGTTGACATGAAGGCCAAGAAGTTTTTGGTGTCCACAGGCTTCTCTGTGCTCACCTACACAGACCAGGGTTCTCTTCTTGAGGTCCATCCCTTTCTCTGGACTGACTGCTACTATCATGGTTTTGTGGAGGACAATCCAGAACCATGATTGCACTTACCACCTGTTCTGGAGGTTTTCAGGGAATGCCAGAGTTCAATGACACTGTTTATGAAATCAAACCCAAAAGACTTTCTGTAACATTTAAACATCTGGTTTATAAGGTGGACAGTGAGGAAACACAAGTCCCAACCCATGAGATGTAAACTAACAGAAGAAGAAATAGCATGACAATTGAAGCTTCAAAAGAATGATAATCCCATTCTAGAGCAAAGTGGGTTTTTAGTCTGGTGGACCAAGAAGAGAACTATTGAATTCTGAGCCATGGTAGACTATGAAAGATACCTTCATCTGAAAAGCAATGTCTCAAATGTAGAGGACAAAGTAATCTTGGTTATGAATGGAGCAAATAAACATTATGAACCACTACAGGTTGATTTGATTCTGTATGCACTTGAGATCTGGAATGAAGAAAACCTCATAGACATAGGTAGTATAGGTGCTACTTTGATAGAATTTTGCAATTGGAAGAAATATGGTTTTAATAAGTGCGTTCACCATGATGCTGCACATCTTCTTGTAAAGAAAACATTTCCTGGTAGTCATGGCCTAGTCCATGTTGGAACAATATATGTAGTACTAACTATAACTGTGCAGTTGATAGTTTCATATATGATGATCTTATTAATTTTACACACCTCATAGTACATGAATTGGGTCATAATTTGGGTATGGCACATGATACAGGCACTTGTGCATGTGAACATGCAAGGTACATAATGTATCCATCAAAAACTGTTCCAAGGAGATTTAGCAACTGTAGTTATGTTAACTATATAAGCCATGGAATTAGAAAGGGCTGTTTACTTAATACACCTAACCCAAAGGCCATCTTCTCCCAGACAAAGTATGGGAATGGTGTGATTGAAGGAGGAGGAGAATGTGACTGTGGATCCACAAAACAGTGTGCAATAGATCCTTGTTGTTTTGCAAACTGCACTCTGAAACCTGGGGCTGTTTGTGGTGCTGGGCTTTGTTGCAAAGACTGCCAGGTCTTGCCATCAGGCACAGAGTGTAGAAGTAAGGAAAATGAATGTGATCTTCCAGAATGGTGCAATGGAACTTCAAATGAGTGTCCAAGTGATGTGTATGTGCAGGATGGGAAGCCTTGCTTGACTGGTGGCTACAACTATGAAAAGAGATGTAATCTGCATGATGAGCAGTGTAGGAAAATTTTTGGCAAGGAAGCCAGGAATGTACACGATATTTGTTACTTCAGAATGAACACCTGAGGTGACCGTTTTGGTAACTGTGGTCTTGGTGGACAAGATTATGTAAAATGTAAAATGGCAGATATCCACTGTGGGAGAGTTCAGTGTCAGAATGTGACACAAGTTCCTGCTTTGGAAAGTCATTCTATTGTGTATTGGACTCAATTCAGTGGTATCAACTGTTGGTATCATTTTGGAATGACCATATCAGACATTGGTGAAGTGAAAGATGTCACAGAGTGTGGTGAAGAACAAGTGTGCATCCGTCGGAAGTGTGTCTCTATGTCACTCTGGACAAGTGACTGTACACCAGAGACCTGCAATATGAAAGGGGTCTGCAACAACAAACATCACTGCCATTGTCACTCTGACTGGAAGATACCCAACTGCCAGAAAGAAGTCCTTTGAGGGAGTGTTAACAGTGACCCGCCTCCTCATCCATGTACTCTTTCTTCTAGTCCTATTCATAGTCCTAGTCCTAATCCTATTCCCACTCCTCATTCTACTCCTAGTCCTTCTCCAAGTCCTGCTCCTAGTTCTACTCCTACTCCCACTCTTAGTTCTACTCCTAGTCTTTCTCCAAGTCCTGCTCCCACTCCTAGTTCTACTCCTAGTCTTACTCCAACTGCTAGTCCTACACCTAGTCCTAGTCCTATTCCCACTCCTAGTTCTATTCCTAGTCCCACTCCATCTCCTAGTTCTCCTAGTCCTACTCCAACTCCTAATCCTACTCCTAGTTCTAGTACTACTCCCACTCCTAATCCCACTCCTAGTCCTATTCCTACTGCCACTCCTAGTCCTACTCCTAGTTCAAGTACTACTCCCACTCCTAGTTCTACTCCTAGTAGTATTCCTACTCCTAATTCTCCTCCTAGACCCACTCCAACTCCTAGTCCTACACCTAGTTCTAGTCCTATTCCCACTCCTAGTTCTCCCCCTAGTTCTACTCCCACTCCTAGTCCTACTCCCAGTTCTAGTTCTACTCCTAGATCTAGTCATACTCCAACTCCTAGTCCTAGTCCTAGTCTAAGTCCTACTCCTATTCCTAGATCTAGTCCTCCTCCTACAACTAGTCCTACTCCTTCTTCTACTACTCTTGGTTCTACTCCTACTCCTACTCATTCTTCTACTCTAGTCCTAGACCTACAACTACTCTGACTTCTATTTCTCCTCCTCAGAAAACAGAAATAATAGATATTCCCAAGACATTACTATTACTACTGTTGTGAATTCCTACTCTGATTTTGCTTGGTTGCTTTCTTTTTGTGCTTTGTTGGGAGGACAAAAGAAATTTAGAAAGAGCAAGTTTGTAAAATTCATCGAAGAAAAAAAACAAATGTGTTCAATTTCAGAAAGTAAACTGAAGGCATAATGAAATTTTCTGTGCATTAAATTTTAATGTCCTTGCAGAAGAAATGTTATCATGCAGGACAGAGACAACTGAGAGAAAATACCAGAGTTCTATGATGGTTCAAAATCATAAACATTATTTATGAAAAACAGGTAAATTCAAGCAAACTCTTACTTTTCATTTCAAAAATAGTAGTGTTTTATGTTTCTCAGAAATTGGTCTTTGGGTTTCAAGAGCAAATGCCCACAGACTGGATGGAAATGTGAGAGGGTTTGTGTGTGTGTGTGTGTGTGTGTGTGTGTGTGTGTGTGTGTGTGAACTCAGTGTGGTGTGTTTCAATTCCAATCCACCTTCCCCTTTTCACTCTGCTTTGTCACATGGAGAGAGAAACCCACAATCACACCCCTTGGCCAGGCCTCCATAGGCATTTCTTCCCAGAGGGCAGCTAGAGGGAGACTTAGGGACCTGTGAGAACTGTTTGAAGCTTGCATCAGCAGCACCTCAGCTGCAGCATTCACCTAGGCAGCAGCAGGAGCTTTCAGTCTGCACCTTCTTCCTACGTACTTTTAGTAACTTCCAGATGTACAAGAATCAGTCCCAGACACACAGCACAGTTTCCCACAACTTACCCTAAGCATCCTGAGTCATGGCTCTCTGAGGCCTCCACAAGATTCCAGAGCTTCCTGCACTTTTCCCCAGAGGTTGGGATCCTAGAACCAGACCTATTCTGGGTTTCAACATCCCTAACCTATTCCTATTGATCTCCAGTACTAACAGTGACAGCTGTACCTACGACTTCGTAACTTGTAGTTATCTCAGGGTTGTGGTTTCTCATTTTATGACTGAATTCTAAGTGACACTGAACATACCTTGATTCTGTGGAAAACCATGGGAAGTAGCCAGATGTCAGAAAATTTGAATTTTCTCACTACTGCTCCTTGTCATCTTGGAGAATTTCTTGTAAGGTAGGTGTGACCACAATGGATTCTCCCAGCTTTTATTTGTCTAGTAATGTCATTGTCTCTATCTCTTATTTCTCAAAGATACTTTTGCTGGATATGGTATTTTTGGTTGCCAGTTTTTTTTTTTTCTTTCAGCCCATTAAAGATGTCCTCTCACTCTTGCCTGCTGTGAGATTTCTACTGAGAAGTCTACTTCCAGATCTATGAGAACACTGACACTAATGACTTTTTTCTCTGAATGCTTGTGGCATTCTCTTTTTCTTTGACCTTTGAGAATTTGATTGTAATATGTCATGGAGTTGGCTTATTTGGGTTGAATTTGTTGGTGACCTTTGACCTTCCTGTACTTGCATATTTGAATTTTTCTCCAGGTTTTGAGAGTTTTCTGCTGTTTTTTCCTCAAGTACACGTTCTACCCCTTTAACTCTCTCTTTCCTCTTGGACACTAGTAAATGACAGATTTGCACTTTTCATGCCATCTCATGATGTTTATGTTTCTTTGTGCCTCCTCATTTGTTTTTTTCTTTTTTCTCTCTCACTGTATCTTGAATAGTCTGTCTTCAAGCTCACTGAGTATGACTTTTACTTGATGAACTCTACTATTGATACCCTCTACTGCATTTTTTCAATTTGTTTATCATATTGTTCTCCTTCAGGATCTATCTCTGTTGGATTTTTTTTTCTTGTTTTCATCTCTGATGAAAAATTTCTGTTAAATCTCTGAATTGTCTCTCCTTTTTCCTAGAAATCACTGAGTTTTCTTAAAAATAGGCACTTTGAACTCATTGGATCATTGGTGGACATTGTCTTGCACACATGGTACAACCTTCTTTCCTTGGCTTTTTTTTTTTTTTTGTAGACTTACATTGCTATGTACATGCCACAAATTTGATTTTTATTCTGGTTTGGCGAGTTTTCTGCTCCAAGAAACTTGTTTAGAAATACTGAGTGGTGGGCTGGAGCATTGGCTTAGTAAAAATCAAACTTCCCCATCATGTGCAAGGACCCGGGTTCAAACCCCACCAGTAGATACACAATGAAGTGTGAGAACAACTAAAATCACATGAAACACTAAATAAATTTGATTCTCTCTTTCTCACTCTCCCTCTCTCTCTCCTTAAAAAAGAAATACTAAGAGGACTAACTTTCGTATTTTGATTCATCATTGCAGAGGATTCAAAGTCCCATTTTGTAGGCTGTCTCTTGACTGTTTTGACTAATTACCTGGCTAAGCAAAAGCTTTTTGATTTAATGGCATCATACTCATTAATTCTTGCCTGTAATTCTTTCCCTTTTGGAGTATTGTTGAGGAAGCCATTACTAACTCCTATACATTGTAATGTTGGTCCTAATTTTTCTTCTAATAGTTGTATGATAGCTGGTTTAATTTCTAATTTCTTGATCCATTTTGATTTGATTTTTGTGCAACGTGGGAGATAAGGATCTAACTTCAATTTTCTGCAAGTGGCTGTCCAGTTTGTCCAGCACCATTTTTAAAGAAGCTGTTTCTCCTCCATGTTATATTTTGACCCTCTTTATCAAGTATCAGATGTTAAAAGATTTGTGGGTTTGTCCCAGAGTCTTCTATTCTATTCCATTTGTCTTCATTCCTATTTTGATACCAGTACCATGCTGCTTTTAAAACTAAAACTCAATAGTATAATTTTAGATTTAGTATGACAAAATCACCTGTTTCATCTTTCTTGCTTAGTAATGTTTTTGCTATTCTGGGTTTCTACTTGTTCCAAATGAATTTCAGAATTGCTTTTTCTATATATGTAAAGAATGACATTGGAATCTTAATGGGGATTGCAATGAATCTGTATTGTGCTTTTGGTAGAATGACCATTTTAATTATATTAATTCTGCCTAACCAAGAGTATGGAACATCTTTCCTTCTTTTCAATTCTGCTTCAATTTCTGTTTTCAGTGTTCAATAATTTTCATTGTAGAGGTCTTCTATTTCTCTTGGTAGATTAATTCCCAAGTATTTTATTCTTTCTGAGGATATTGTGTATAAGAACAATTTCCTGATTTATTCTTCAGTCCTAATATTGTTAGCATACAGGAAAGCTATCGATGTATCGGTGTTGATCTTGTAGTCTGTTACTTTGCCAAATCTTTACTAACTCTAGCAGTTGTCTGGTGGAGTGTTTTGGATCTTCCAGATCTAGGATCATGTCATCAGCAAAAAGGGATAGTTTGACTTCCTCCCACCCTCTTTGATTTCCTTCTCTTGCCTGATTGCTCCAGCCAGGGTCTCACGTACTATATTGAATAAAAGTGGTGAGAGCAGACAGCCTTGTCTTGCTCCCGAGTTAAGTGGAAATGCTTTCAGTTTTTCTCCATTTAGTATCAAACTAGCCTAGGGTTTGGCATATATAGCCTTCACGTAGTTTAGAAAAGTTCCTTTGATCCCTATTTTCTCTACAGTTTTAAGCATAAATGGTGTTGGATTTTATCGAAGGCCTTTTCTGTGTCCATTGAGATGATCAATTTCCTTAATTCTGTTTAAGTGATAAATTACACTTACTGATTTGCATATGTTGAACTAGCCTTGCACACCTGGAATGACGCCCTTTTGATTTTGATGAATTATCTTCTTGATGTGTTTTTGAATGCGGTTTACAAGAACTTTATTAAGAATTTTTGCATCAATGTTCATCAGGGATATTGGTCAGTAATTTTTTTTAATATGTCTTTGTTGGGTTTTGATATCGGAGTTATGATTGCTTCACACAAGTATTTGGGAGAGTTCCCTCTTTTTCAATTTCTTGTAATAGGTTAATAAGGATAAGTGTTTTTTCTTCTTCAAAGGTGTGGTAAAAACTCAGTGGGGAATTCATCAGGTCCTTGGCTTTTCTTCTTTGGAAGACTTTAATTGCTGAATGGATTTTGGTGCCTGTTATTGGGCTGTTTAGGATTTCAATTTCATCCTGTGTCAACTTGGGGAAGTTGTATATGTATACAAATTTTTCCATGTCATCCAGATTATCTGATTTAGGGAAGCACAGTTTTTCGAAATATGTTGTGATAATCTGTTTGATTTCATTGGGGTCAGTGGTGATTGCCCCCATTTTGTTGGTGATTTTGTTGATTTGCTTTGATTTTCTCCATTTAGTTAGCTAGGGATCTGTCAATTTTATTTATTTTATCAAAGAACCAGCTCTTTATTTCATTGATTCTTTTTATTGTTTTTTTGTTCTCAATTTCATTGATTTCAACTTTGATCTTAATTATTTCCTGTCTTCTGCAGGCTTTTGAGATTAGATTTTTCTTCCTTTTGTAGAGATTTGAGTTGGAGCATAAGCATATTTGTTTGGGATTTTTCTTGATTTTTAATGTAGACAATAAGTGCTATAGATTTCCCCTTAAGAATGTTTTCATGCTAACCCGGAAGTTTCAATTAGTTGTGTCTTCATTCTCATTCTTTTCCAAGAATTCCTTAATTTCTGTTCTCATGTCTTCTTGGATTCATTCTTCATTTAATAGGGTGTTATTCAGTCTCCACATATATGTGTGTTTTCTGCTATGGTTTTTGCTCTTAATTACTAGGGTCATGGCATCATGGTCTGATAAGATGCATGGAATAATATCTACTTTTTTATATTTGCTGAGATTACCTTTATGAATTAGAATATGATTTATTTTAGAGAAGGATTCATGTGCTGCTGAGAAGAATGTATACTCTCCCAAATTGGGGTGGAATATTCTGTATATGTCTGTTAAGTCTGTTTAATTTATATTGTTGTTTAGACTGGAGATCTCTTTATTGACTTTTTGCTTTGATGATCTGTCTATTGATGATAAAGGAGTATTAAAGTCTCCCATTACTATCGTGTTGAGGTTCACAATTGTTTTTATGTCTAGGAGTAATTTTTCCACATAGTTGGAGGCGTTGGTGTTTGGAGGCCAATATATTTTTTACTATGGTTATATCTTCCTGTTGTATTGTTCCCTTTGCTATGATGTAGTGATCTTCTTTATCTCCTTTGATTAATTTATGTTTGAAATCCACTTTGTCGGACATAAGGATTGCAACTCCAGTTTGCTTTCTTTGGCCATATGCCTGGTAGATTTTTTTTCTATCCTTTCTCCCTCAATCTGTGGATGTCATTGGCTGTAAGATAGGTTTCCTGTAAGCAGCATATTGTTGGATTTTTTTTTTTTGATCAATTGGTGCATTGGGACCATTTATATTCAGTGTTAGAATCTTTATGTGTTTGTAGTTTATAGTCATTATGTTTTATTAGTAAGTTCTGTGCTGTCTTGGTTGTCTATTGATAAGCATGTACATTTATTGAATTTCCTCTCTGTGGGTTTTGAGGAACATTAACTTGTTCTTCTATCTGAAATTCATCTTTGAGGATTCTTTGTAATGCTGGTTTTCTGTTCACAAATGCTGCAAGTTTGATTTTATCATGAAATGTTCTTAGTTCCCCCTCAAATATGAAGCTGAGTTTTGCTAGGTATAGTATTCTTGGCTGCATTTTGTATTCATTCAGATGTTAAAAGATCTCCTTCCATGATCTTTGTGCTTCCACTTCCACAGTCTGAGCTGAAAAATCAGATACGATTCTTATTGGTTTGCATCTGAATGTGATTTGGTCTTTCTCCATTGCCACTTTCAATATTCTTTCCATGATTTCCTTGTGTACATTTTGAATATGATATGTCTTGGTGAACTTCTCATTTGATTAGGCCTATTGGGTGTCCTATTAGCTACCTGGATGAGCATATCTGACTCTATTTTTATATGGGAAAAGTTTGCTTTAACCATTTCCTTGAGAATGTTCCTTATCCCATTTGTTTGTGTTTTGATTTCTTCCTGTATCCCTATTACTTTTAGATTGTTTTTCCTCATTTCACCCTAGACATTTTAAAAATTCTGTTCATGTTCTGTTTTTTTCTTCTTTTTTTGTCATGCATGCACTCAAACTTGCTCAGCCTGTCCTCATTTTAAGAAGTTATTTCTTCAAGAGCCGAGGTTCCATTGTCTATAGAAATTAGTCTATTATTAAATTCTTCCATGGTTCCTGTCATGTCATTGACTGCAGATTTTAGCTCTGTTACTTCCTTTTTGAGTATGTCTATTTCTTTGATAGTAGTGTGTTTCATCTCTGGAGTTTTCTCACCTAGACCCTTCATTAAATCTTCTTTTAGCTCATTATTCCTGTTTATAATCAGATCATTGATGATTTTTTCAAGGTTTTCATCTCAGTCTTTATCTGTGGTATCCTTTTTAGGGGAGTTATGGGTTTGAGGTGAACTTTTTCTAGTTTAATTCTTCAATTTTGAAGAGATTCTTCTGGATCTCTGAATTGAGATTTCCTGCGGGGAAGGTAGGCAGTTCTCCAGATGGTTTTACCTTGTAAGTCAAAGAGTCAGATCAGCCACCACCTCTTTAATGATCACCTGCTTCCAGACTCTGCTTCTGCCTGGGTCTAGTTTTGCTCCACCTTTTGGTTCCAGGTTCAAGGTTGCAGATCTGAACCTGGGTTTTCCTGGGTGTCTGCCAGGCCAGGACCAGAAGAGGCCTGGTCCAGGGGCTTCTCAAGGCAGGGATCCTCCTCTGGTCAGTCCTGGGCTTGTGCTGAGGTTTGGATCAATTGAGGTCTGCCTCGACTGGTTTTTCAGCTGTTTGGGGTATACTCTGCCCCAGGGTCCTACCAGTGATGTCCTTAGCAACTGCTAGCCAGGACCAAAATAAACCCAGTTCTGCACATGGGGTTCAGATAGGTGGGTGCTGCTCCAGGTGGGGATCATCCTCTGGTTGGTCCTGAGCCGATTCTGCTCCAGTTGGGGGTCTTACTCTAGTGAGGGGTCCTACTGGTGGTGTCCTGGGCACCTTCCAACCAGGACTGAAAAATGCCAAATAGCACACGAGGCACCAGGTAGGCAGGGGCTGCTTCTGGCGGGGATCCTCCTGTGGTCAGTCTTGGGCTTGTACAGGGGCCCAGACCCCATTTCTTCATTTTCAATTGTATGCACATATCTGAAGATTTTCTTGCAGTCCACATATTTTTTGATATTATATTTTACCCATGTAGAGATGCCATTTTTATTATTAAGGAGTTTGACTCACTTAAATTATAGGAATCATGGATATTTAAAGACTCAGTGGTGCCATTTTGTTAATTTTTAATTTTGCAGTATTTTGTTTCTCTCTCTCACTAGTGCATCTATTACAGAGTTTTTTGGAGCTTCCACAAGGTTTGCACATATATCTTCTATTTATAACCATTTCTATATGTTTATAACACCTTAATTTTAAATTGCATTCAATATTACTACATCAATTTTTGTTTGTCTGGAAAAGACTTTTTCCCTCTTTCTTTGTTAAATCTTAGGTTTTCCTGGGACAGTTCTCTTGGTTGGCACTTTTTTTTCCACTAAGTATTTTCAATATATAATCCCACTCACTCTTTTACTGCAGGTTTCCTCTTAACAATCTGCTGATAATTTTGGTATTGATGAGTTGGCTTTCTCTATTTTCAAAATGTTCTGACCTTGACTTTTGTTAATTTAATTGTAAATTGTCTTGGTGTAAAATTATATATGTATGTACATTTTTTAAACTGACATTGAAATTATACATACTTATGGGGTATCATGTGAGGTCTCCATAAATATATACAGTGTGTAAGATGGAAATCAGAGAAAGCTTATCTGTTTTCTCAAATACTTATCATTTTTTTTTTGATGAAAAACTCCAAATGGTTATGCTTAGTTGAAAAACCCAGAGTAGGAGAGACAGATATTACATGATACAACTTATATAAACAGATAAAAAATGTCAAACTAGGGGCAATTGTCATGCCTGGAGATCCAGGTATAGGGTTGAATGGGAATTTAAGTGAAAGGCCACAGCATTTCATTTGTAAAACAAATAATTTCTAGATTTGTACTGAACTGCACAGATACTATAGTTAATGTATACTTGAAATTTTCTAAGGCAGTAGAACTTAAGTGTTCTCAACACAGGAGTAAAATAGATATGTATGTCAGATGAAGGAAATATTAATTTGTTTGATGGTGGCAATCACTACACAAAGTATTCTTATATCAAAATATCATGTTATACTTCTTAAATATTCATATCATTTTAGTTGTCAAACATATCTCAATAAGGCTGAATTGTGCAATATTTAGACATAATTCTAAGTCCCTCTCATACTAATATTGAACTTAAATAAAAGCTTTATTTCCATCAATAGATAATTTCTGCCTTTTCATTTATTTTTAAATTTTATACTAAAGCAAATCATATCTATGTTACTGTTCATTTTCCATGGTATTCTAAAGTTCCTCATTTATCTCCTTTTTTTGAGTTCATAATTACTTCCTGCTATTTGAAAACAAACCTCTCCTATATTACTAACTGAATAAAGTTTGACTTTTTAACATTTATCCAAGAAAAAATACTAATATAGTCATAAATAATGCAGAAACTACAACCGTTTGTGAAGCTATTTTTATACACTGTGAAGAAGGGCTATAAATGAACTTTTTAAAAAAATGTACTTTGTGGTTTATTACATTACTATCATGATGAATTTTCCACAAATCCTTAATAAGTTAATTATAAATTAAAATGATGCCCTTTCAAACATTAACCTTGCTGTATATAATTATTTGTAAGAGACTCAGACCAAATTAGAATAAGAATGAAAAAGGAAAACACCAGCCAAGGCTATTTCAATGAATTGTATACCCACTTATCCTGAGGCTCTAAAACTGTACCCCTATGGAAGCACAGGAGAGGTTTCTGTTTTTTTATTTTACTGATTCTTTGTTTCATTTATGAAAGATATGAAAAAAGTAATGTTTCCCATTTGTTTAATATTTTTTATGATTTTTTATTTAAAAACATAAAATTAAAACTTTGCTCTAAGACAAAACTGCATGCCCACTTATATAGTCTGTGAATGTGGTTTTTTCCCATTAATGCAAATTTTAACATAAAAATACCATGATATAAAATGTTAATCAAGTATACATTGAGTATTAGGAACTGATTGTAGAAATTTATACCATCTTGGGCCCAGATCTCTGGAAGCTGACCATATAAAAATTAGGATCAACCACAGCAAAACTACTTGTAAATATTCTTTGATATAATAGAGTCTAGTACATAAATGTGTCACAACTGTGTGCCAGGCATCTACCTAACCACTTATATGTAAAATTCATTTAATATTTACAACAACCCTATATAATGGTTATAATTACTAAGATTATTTCCATTTACTGGTAAAGAAATAGAGGACAAAAAGTGAAGAAATGGTAGAAATGCATCATGAACCCAGATAGTCTATTTCTTTGGTTCATGCTCTTATTTACTATACTTCACTATTTCTTCTTAGTGGAAGAGGAATGGTTGAAAATATTAGCCACTGAATTAAGTGAACACATAATGAGTACAACAGTACCATAGAAGTACAGAGAATATATTAGGAAAAGTCACTGTGGAATTAAATAGTTAGGAAGGATTTTTAAGCATAAAAAAGACATGGTGAGGTGATAAGTGAACTGGAAAAAGCTGTTTTAAACAGTGGAAAAATCCATAAATGAAAGGAAATGGGGATAAAATTGCAAAATTTGAGGTATGTTAGTCACATAAGTATCTTATAGGCATCTCAAAGTCTATATGCCATTCTGACTATTCATAATGATCTTTTTCATTGGTAAATCTGTTTTCCATCTCTCTGATCAGTATGCAAGTTTCATGGGAACAAGATCTTATTTGCCATTTTACGTTTGTATGTTTAGAGCTTTATATGATACCTTGCACATAATAGGTACTCATGTATTTGATGAAGAAATAAAAATAAATGAAAGACTAAAATTTTGTTCATCTGTCTTCTCCAAAAAAAACAAAAAACAGGTAAAGTTGACTCTATTTGTGCTTTCTTTGTTTCATGAGTGTCATTCAGACGTTCCAGCAAAGAATCCAAGAAATGATCTTCAACTTGCCCTTTCCTTATTATACTTGTCATACATTCAATCTTATAATTCTTTCTCCTTCTTCCTTCCAATTATCTTCAAATTCTATTTCTCCTTGCTGACATTGACACTATTGCTTTCTAACACATATTTTGTTTGAACAAGTGTTGTAGCCTCCTGACTCATCTCCCTAATCTTTATTTTTTTCTAGTCCATTCAACATTGAATATCATAGTCAGAGTAATATTTTATAATACAAGTCTGTTTAAATCTTTCTCTTGCTAAAAACCATGCATCAGGTTCACATTCTTTGCAGGATAAATTATACATGCCTTAAGGTGGCTTAGAATGCCCTTCATGGACTAGCCATCATATACTTTAATCTCATCTTCATAGCAAAAACTAAATACCTGTGTCTCTTGCCAGACTATATTTTCACCACTAATGAATTTCTTTGAGTTTAAACAGTGGTTTTCTTCTCTTATTCCTTGCTTTTTTTTTTTAACAACATATTTCCTGAATATCTCATTCCCTATTGCCACTTTCATCTTATTCTATACTATTCATCATTTAGGTCTTGGCTGTAATATCTTTTCACTGAAAGTTTTGAAAAGTCTTCCATAAATCTTAAAAGGGTGTCAATTTCTTGAATATGACTATTATTCTTACCACTATTTATCCTCTTTATCATCTAAATTCTTTACATTCTAAATACTTGATGATTACTTACTAGTTACCCCTTAAACCAGAAATCACTGAGGGTACATGCCAGCATTTTATTATTCACTATTTCATCAATAAAATCTAACCACAATTTAGGATTTTTATCATAATTTTCAATAAATTCATATGTGATGAATCTAAAATTTTTATTCTTGTATGAGAGTAAATATTGCCATTACTCCTAAAATGGCCATGAGTATCTACAGCTAAGAATAAAAGGATATTAACATCTTTATCCTATAAATAGAGCTCAAGAAAATCGCTGTTAAATATTTCTCTCCCAAGCACAGGGGTGTCACATACTTCAAAAGTAAAAATATGTGAAATTAAATCATAGTAATAGAAATAAACTAGAGTATTGGGGCAAAAGTAAATAAATATCAAAGTGTCATACCTGGAAGAAAATATGTAATGGATTTATACTTATACAATCAAAATCCCTGAAGAGAGATGAGTGAAGAATAACTATTTTTCAAAAAATAATTTAAAAATACTGAAATTTGATGAAAACTATCACAATAGATAATAAGAAATCACAGTTAACAAAATAAAAACCAGAGCAAGCCACATCATAGTGATCGTTCTGAAAATCATTGGTAAAGAGAACATTTAACAGACAATCAACAAATAAAATACATGTATGTTCAAGGGAGTGATAATAGCAATGATCTCTGATTTCTCATTCAAACAACTTGAGGCAAAAGACAATGGAAAGATATCTTGAAAATATTGACAGGAAAAATGTTGTTAAGCTATAATCGTATAATTAGGAAGGATTTTTCAAAAATGAAGACAAATACAGTTTTCTAGAAAAAAGCTAATATAACTTATTTTCACCAGATGGGTGCTATGAAAAATTAAATGTTAAAGAAAATTATTCAGGAAGAAAGGAAATAAAATCCAATCTCAAATGAATAATACCAAAAACAGAGACTATAAAGGTAAACGTAAAACATATTAATTTTTGCAACATTTGTTTAAAGCAAAAAATGATAATAATGAACTGAAGGTTTAGTAATATATGCAGAAGGAAAATAGTTGTATTTGTCAGGGTTCTCCAGAACAACAGAACTAAGAGAAAGAGAGGTAAATGTGGAGGTTTTTTTTTATAAGGTAATGCCTTATGCAATTATCAAGCCCCAAGATCTTCAGGGTGAGTTAACAAGTTGTAGATTCAGGAAAGTTGATGACATAGTATTAATCTGAATACCAGGATTTGAGTACGAGAACAGTTTCTGGTATAGTTCCAATATTAAGGTTGGCAGACTTGAGGACCAGCAGGAATCAATGTTCCAGTTCAGAGGCAGTCAGTCAAGTACAAATAATTATGTTCTTTGGAGACGGGTCAGCCTTCAGCTTTACATGCACTTTCAACAGATTAGATGAAGACCCTCACTCCTACATTAGGGAGAAGTATGTTTTACCGTCTACCAACTTAAATGTGCATTTCATTTTTTTAAAAAAAACTTTGCAAATGTATTACAAATAATTCTGAAAATATCTGGGTACCTTGGGAGTCATTTTGACACAAGTCTGCCCCTTGTCAACCTGGCATCCATGGCAAAATGTGGTCCTTAGGTCATATTTTATCTCCAAATAAAAAGAATAAAAGACAAAGTTCCATCTAATATGCTACAGTCATATCCATACAATCAAAATTACACTAACTCCTTCCAAAGACGAGGAAATTCAGTGTGTAGTGACTACTCTCCTTATTTTCTCTTAATTTGGTCACTACAATGTAAAAAAACAATAGTTAAGTACTACAATATAATGTCAATACATCTCTTGCTATTTAATAAGGAGATAAGAATGAGGAAAACTAAAAATCACATATGCATTCATGACAACACAGTGAATGATCATGACTAGCACAGTCCTCACTTATATAACTGGTTACGTTGATATAGCTGGTGTTTATAATTACCTCCTCCCGCTGACCATTCTATACTCCGTTTGCCATCAGCAAGCACCTCAACTGACTATGATTCTTTTTTAATAGGCATCTTGGGGAAAAGCATCTGACTGATCAACTGTTACACATAGGTGCCAGGGAATATATTAACCTATTCAAACAATGAAACCATATCTGGTATATCAGATGAAATTGAAGTCATAAAGTAGATAAACATAGGATAATCTACTTTTATTCTCACAGGCCTATCTTCTGCACAAGTCAAATCAGCTCATTGAATGGGGATGGGGTGGGAAACTTTAAAATCCTTCTAGATGTGTAGTAATGTTTTAGGTTCACTGTTTTCCTAAGTAGAGGCAGTTCTAGTGGCTTACACTTGGCTTTTCTCACTAGAATATCCCTCAGTCCCCAGGTCAGGGAACCAAGGTGGGGATTCTACTAGTTGCTAAATGTATCTATTTTAATTATACATTCTTGAACTGGGGAAATAACCACAGGTTCCGGAACTCATTGGACCCATTGTGAGACAGACGTAAATTAAAATTCCTCTGATCACCTGACCTCCTTAAGACTGAACACTGGTGGACTACAGTGACATGTTTGGTTTCCTGGAATTAGTAGTGTCATTTCCAATCCTGTTATCTCCAAAACATCTGATTATTTCCTTTTTCCTCGTGTGCCATTAACCTTGAAGTCTGAGAGATAAATTCACAGTTTAAATTTTTGGCAACAAACTGGGGATATTTCACTAAGGGTATACAATTTCCTTTTCAAGAGATTTTTAATCTGTAAACTGGCAAGTTTGGGAATTGATTGAGGGGTTTATGACTCTCTGCTTTTATGATTAAGATTAGACTTTTCTTCACTTGATCTAAAACTTTTCTGTGATACACATAAAGTAAGAATTTAATAGATTTACATTCTCTTTCAGTTCTAGGAACATCATGATCAAGAAGTCAATAATATCAGTCTATGTGTCAGATCATTCTGTGTGCTACATTAACTCTGCTGTCCATTATGGTAGCCACATTCACTTTGCCTTTGGCAATTAAGTACTGCCACATGGCCTTTGCCATCCTGGGATCCAATCACATCCTTTGGATTTTTGGTCTTTCAACTAATGACTGCAGTTTCCATTGTAGGGTCTGATCTATAGAGGAAACCAATCACAGAGCTCTTTGAGGATGTTGGCTGCCCCCCCCAAAAAAATTATTTCTCAATGTATTAGTGAAAGATATGCCCTCTATATCATTCTCAGGGTGAGTGAGTAGAACTACTTTAACATTCCAATCTTGCCTCTGAATCACTTTCTTTACATAATACCAAGGCAGGTTCAGAATTTCTAAATTGCTTACTAGGAGCCATCTTTTGGTCCATATTTCAGACAAAAAAAAATGAAAAAAAATTGTTAGAACTCTTTTTAACTCACTAGGCTACAGCATTAAATGCAGAATCTCTGCTTAGGGTGTTTATCTGTATCAATTATTTTGGCCTCATCAGTTTTATGTTCCTCCCACCATTATTCTACATATTAAATATTCATTCCCACAAATATTCCCTAAGTTTCTGCAGTTCTTTTTTAGTGTAGCTCACTGCTTTATGGATCATACTCTGTATCTCACCTTTAGGATCATGCTTGGACTTAAGTCTAGTTATAGGTGTAGAGTGCTAGGGATATGTGGGTCCTGAGGAGGAGAATAATATTGCCTTATAAGGTAACTGCCTCAGAGAAGCTCATTATAGTTCTCTCAAGTAATCTCCTCAGACAGGGTTGAAAAAATTGTTTTCTCTGCGGTAAGAGGGCTTTTTCACTGATGGTAGAGAGGCCTTTTCTCCAGTAAAAACAGAAAACAGTCAGCCCAACCTGTGGGTTATGCATCCATGGATTCAATCTACTGCAGATTGAAGTTTTACAGAAAAATAAGTGTCTTCACTGAACATTTTTTCTTGTCATTATTCTCTAAATAATATAGTACAAAATATTTACAGATCACTTTCATTAGGTATTTTAGTGATCTAGTGATGATTTAATGTATTATGGGAAGATGTGAATACATTCTATGCAAATACTACTCCATTTTATATAAGGAAATTTAGCAAATTTTGGTATCTCCAGGGAGTACTGAAACCAATTCCCCACGAATAGTGACATGTATATTTGAGACACTCATACATACACAGACACTCATAGTGAGACCTTCATATATACACAGAAATCTATGTATTTGTGTGTTGTGTACGTGTGTGTGCAAGTACATTTGTACAGAGAGAGAGAAAGAAATCTGTTGTAAGGAATTGGCTCACATGAATTTTGAATCTGACAAATCTCAAGATCTCAAGATCGGCAGCCTATAAGCTGCAACTCCTGAGAATCAATGGCATATTTCCAATCCAAAGACTGGAAGGTTCAAAAACTAGAAAAAGCCAGCATTCTAGATCAGACAAAGGGGAATTCTTTCTTACTCAGGGGAATTTCAGCTTTGATTTCTATTCATACCTTCCACTGATTGGAAGAGGCTCACCCACTTTAAGAAGGGCAATCTACTTTACATAGTCTACCAACTTAATTCTTACTCTCATCCAAAAACACCCACACAGAAATACCCAGAATAATGTTTTGCTAAATATTCAGACATCCTGGGCTGGAGCATTGGCTCGGTGGTTACTGCGCTTGACTGGTGTGCCCGAGGATACAGGTTCAAACCCCAGCACCATGTATACAATGAAGTGTTGGAGCAACAAAGGTCAAATGAAAAATTAAATAATATCTATTCTGTCTTTCTCTCTCACACTTTCCCTCTTTCTTTAAAAAAATAATATTTGGACATCCTGTGGTGCAATTTCATACATAAAATTAACCACAATAGTAAAATAATATATGTAGAAGTAAAAATTGAGTTTTACAAAAATAGGAAGGGAAATATATATTTGTAAACTCTTTCACATCTATGAAGAAAAAATATTTTAGTGTAAAGTGACAATTTGAGATTATATTGTAAACCTAAGGAAATCCACTAAAAATTATAAAGACATAAAGCTAAAATCAAATTGTTGAAATGAAATTGGAATAATAGAAAATAATCCAAAGGAATAGGGGGAAAGGGAACAAGTGATAAGTATTGCAAACATAATCCAAATAGCATTTGATAGATTTGAATGTAATTATATTAATTATCAATGATCTAAGCACTCCAATCAGAAAGCAAATTATCATAAAAGGGAAAAGCAATTATTAAATATAGCTAACTATAGGAAATACACTTCAAGTACAAATGAGCAAATATATTAGAAATAAAAGATTGAAAAATTATATACAATACTAACATTAATAAGGAGAAAGCTGAATTGACTATATTAATAACAAAAATACACATCAGGGCTAGAGACATCATGAGTAAGGAGGAATAATTCTTGATTCTCTTCAATCCATTAGGAAGACATTAAAATCTTGAATGTATATAAAACTAATAGTCCAGTTTCAAATCAAATCAAAAGAGACTGGAATGGAAATGTTAAGCCTTCACAACTATCATTAGAGATTTTAACATTCCTCACATATGAATAGAACAAGTAGAAATGATTTCAGAAATAACGTAAAAATTTAAATCACATTGTCTTCTAAATTAGTTTTTATAGAACATATGTTAAAGACCAAGAAAGACCTTAATTAACTAAAAAAAATAAACTTCAATTAAAAACTTTGAAATAAAACAGAGCATGTTCCCTAACCACAATATTATAAAATTCAAAATCAATAAAAATGATGTGTGGAGAACTCCAAACACTGGGAAATTTAATAACACTTTTTTAAAGACAGATTTCATTAAAATTTAATACTGAACATTCAAAGCAACTTAGGGACTCTGAAAAATTGGGTATAATAAGCAAAGAAGAAAGAATACATCACAGCCCACCTGGTGGCCACCAGTGTGTATTTACCACAGACAAAAGGAGGAGGGTACATAGTCTTGGTATGGAGAAAACTGAGATCAAAAAGCCTGGGTAATATTAACCATCCAAAGTCTGCACTACACTGGTGTATGGAAGTGCACTCGGGTGCTTAAAAAGCATGCTTGGTATCTCAACTGCCTGTGGAGAGCTAAAGTGAGAGCGATCTTGGGGTGAGCATGCCACCACTGTATCTGAGGGCTCTAGGAGATCAGAAACCCAGAGCGGGTGGGGGAGGAAGCAAGTGCACCACAGTATCTGGGCGGGCACCTATAAAGGAACCTAGGCTGTGACTGACAGAATGTGAGAGAAACAGGGGAAGAATAGACTGTACCCAGGGAGATTTTAAGTGAGAAAAGTAATGGGGAGACTGACTCACTTCTTTTTGTCAGATCACTCATGTGACCAGCTGAAGTGGGCCTGGATTCTGAGCTGGGAGGGATGAATACACTCAGGAACTAAGCCAGGGAAGGCTGTACTCCTGCCCCTGCTGCCCCACAACTGGATTTCTTGGGAGGCTTCTGAAAACCAGACCTACCAAAGAGATTGGCTAATGTCTAGCCCTAGGGGTGGGTCAATCTACTTTCTCCAAAGGCTCCACTAAACAAAGCCTAATTAGACCTAAGTCCTCTTTAGATCTCAGTGCCACTAGTTAGAACTCCCCTCACAGAACAATGCAGAAACTATACTCTGGGAGTGCACTGAACTGGTCCTAATGGGTAAAACACCAACTGGCAGTATGTCCTAACCCATCTTATATCAAACAGCTTCAATGTTAGGCCATTCCAACTGGCAGCCCAGAGAGCAACATATAAACAGGAAGGAGTTAACAACTCCCACCCCTTGCTCTATCAGTATATAACTCAAGAAGAATTGGAAAGAAAGACTGTTTCACATAGACAGTGTCCACCCCTTCTGGTCAACAATTTAGACCACCTCAGTTGAGAAGATTCCTTTAGTTTTCACTAAGATTTTGGATTTAAAAAAAAAATTAATTTTGGGCAGGAGCAGTTTCAGCGCTTGCCTGGCAAGCAGGAGGACTTGGGTACAAACCCCAGCACCAGGTGCACAACTAAGTATTGGAGCAACTAAGGCTATGTGAAAAACTAAATAAACTTGTTCCTCTCTCTGTCTCTCTCACTGTCCCTCTCTCTTTAAAAAAAAAAAAAAATTTAATTTTGTTATTCCTTCCACGTGTGTGTGTGTGTGTGTGTGTGTGTGAATTCTGATTGTACTGAGTGGTTCAGGGACATATATACATACAATTATTTGTCTCTTTTCTCTCATGTTTAGCATTTTAATGAGATTATTTTTTCCTAGCATTATCTTGGATTTTTGGATTGTTTATCTTGGCTTGATTTTGTATTATTTCCATTTTTTATTTCTCTTCTTTCTCTTTCTCTATTATCTTCTCATGTGAACAGCCAAATTCTATTGTTCTCTCTCCCAATATCTTGCTGCTTCTATTTTCCCCCTCCTTCTGTATAAACATAACCTGCTACATCTCTTCTGCATTTTCTCTCTTCCCTTTCTGAAACCACGAAGTCTTTTTTACCTTCCTAACACATTTTATATTCCTATAATTAACTGCATTTTCACCATTGTTCAGAACCAACCAGTTTATGTAAGTCACGCCCCCACCATTAATGCTAATACAGTCATTATTGCTGTGGATGATATAGTTGACACCTGCTATTTGCTTTAAAGCCAGAGGTAGTAGATAGTTGTTGTTCTCACTGTTGACAGTTGTTGAATTCACCATTCCTCTTTATTGGTGACAATTAATGTTGAAGACATCACAGTAGGATCTGTTTATTGTTTGTTGTTTGCAATATTTGTTAGTATTATTTATTTTCCCCCATTCTGTGAAGTGTTGGGAATCTATAGGGACTGCTATAGTTCACTGCTACTGAGCTAAACATTTCCTGACATTACTCCAACTCAAAGAAGTGAGGAGAACCTAAACCAACAACTGATCCTCAAGGAGGAATCAGAGAAAAAATTCAGGTCCCACCCATTGGCATCTATGCAAATGTCTAAAACAGAGAGAAGCCCCAGAATTAATAAAACAATTATACACAGAAAGGACACATGCAAAAAAAAAAAAACCAAAATAACAACAACAAAGAAATGTGAAGGAATTCACCTCAATTGATATGCAAGATGAAAACCACTGAAAAAATGAGAAAACAGGCAGACAAATCTCCTCCCCAAATCCTCAATACCCCAACAAAGGATCATACTAACAGTGAGGTGGATGAAAACCCAGGAAAAAATTATAAAAAAATCAATTATCAAAATGTTCATTGAACTAAAAGAATATCTAAAGAAGGAATTAAGAGAGAAATTACAGGAGATAAAAGAAACAGAAATAGTGAAAAGAAATCAAGCAGAACTCCAAGAAATGAAAGACATAATCAATCAAGCATTTAAAGGCTCCACTAACAGATTGGATTGCATAGAAAATAGAACCTCAGCTCTTGAAGACAGAACTTGAGGTATTGACAACAGGTTACATGATTTTGAGTACACAGAGAGGAGCAGTAAAAGAGAAAAAAATTATAAAATATGATCACAATATATAAGAAATCCGGGATAATTTTAAAAAACCAAACTTAAGAATCACTGGGATAGAAGAGAACATGTAGATACAAACTAAAGGCATAAAGAACATTTTCCAAGAGACAGTTACAGGAAATTTCTCTCATATCAGAAATGAGTAGACATCCTTCTGTAGAAGGCATATCAGACCCCAAATAGACCCAAATATGAAGCTCACTAAGACATATCATAATCAAAAGGCCTAACATAGAAAATAAGGAAAGAATAGTAAAAGCTGTAACAGAGAAACATCAGATCACATTTAGAAACAAAACAATAAGGCTCACTTCTGATTTATCAGTTAAGATCCCCAAATCAAGAAGGACCTGAGATATTCCAAGCCCTAACAGAAAACAGCTATCAGCCAATGTTACAATAGTAGGCAAAACTCAGACGCAAATTTGAGGGGTAAATAAAAATTTCACAGGCAAGAATAAACTAAAAGAATTGGATTTGGGTATTTTTTTTTTTTTTTTGGTGGTTGTTTTTTTTTGTTTTGGTACCAGGGATTGAACACAGGCCAGGAGTATTCAACCATTAAGTCACAGTCCCTGCCTGTTTTTATTTTGAGACAGAGCCCTGTTAAGGTGCTGAGGCTGGCTTTGACCTTGTGATCATCCTGACTCAGCCTCCTGAGCTGCTGGGATTACACACATGTGCAACCCACAAAGAAAATCTTAGCAAATACAAAAAAAAGTTTGATATAATCCCAAGTACTCTAACCGATCATAATGGAATGAAGACAGAAATAATGAGCAAGAAAAATAATAGAAACCAAATAAACTAACAGAGATTGAACAATACTCTCAAATGAAGAATGGATTGCAGAAGAAATTCTTAGAAATGAATAGAGACAAAATATATCAAAATCACTTGGGACAGTTTCAGAGGAAAATTTATAACATTGAGTGCTTACATTAAAAAATAGATCTCTGTCATAGCAGCAAAATTTACTATTGCCAGGCTATGGAAACACCCAGATGTCCCTCACTGGATGAATGGATCCAAAAACTGTGGTACATTTATACCATGGTATTTTACCCAGCAATTAGAAACAATGATATTGCAGCCTTTGAAGGTAAATGGATGGCTATGGAAGAAATCATGCTGAGTAAAATCAGCTTAACCCAGAGAACTAATGGTCGATTGTCTCCACTCATCTCTGGAGGTTGGGACTAGACCCTGGCCAGTGAGAAAGTTGGTCTATTATCATGTGTTAAATCCAGATGAGATATAATGCTATACAACATAATCCTTTTTTAGAGATATGGGGGAAAGGGAGAGATAAGGGTGGGTAACTGGGGGGCCACTCCTGGGGGTAATTGTAATATCCAGAATCTATACACATTTTATATTATTTTGTTAAAAACTTGTATGGTTGTTCAAAATTAAAAAAATAAAAAAATAGATCTCTGGAGGTGTGACAGCCTAATCAACAAATGTTGCTGGACAAACTGGTCAGCCACTTGCAGAAAGTTGAAATTAGACCCTTTTCTTTCATGTAGCATGAGAATCAAATCAAAATGGATGAAGGACCTAGGAATTAAACCAACTAACTTGCAACTGATGGAAGACAAATTCGGTCCAACACTTCAACATTTGGGAGTAGGCAAAGACTTTCTCAACATGTCTCCTAAAGTGAAGGAAGTAAAGACAAAAACCAGTGAATGGGATGCCATAAAGCTAAAATGGCACCACCGAGGAGATAATCAAATTAGTCAAGTGGTTTCCTACAGAATTGGAGAGAATCATGAACTGGAGTCTTCTGACAGGGGTCTCATATCCAGAATCTACAAAATCCTCAAAAATCTCAACTTCAAAAACACAAACAACCAAATCACTAAATGGGCCAAAGAACTAAGTAGAAACTTCTCAACAGAGGACATTGATCAAGCCAATGAATACATGAGAAAGTGCTCTAAACCATTAGTAATCAGAGAAAAGCAAATGAAAACTACTTTAAGATTTCACCTCACGCCTTTCAGATTAGCAAAAAATGAAGAAAATAAACAATAGTAGATGCTGGAGGGGTTGTGGAGAAAGAGGTACACTAGCACACGGTTGGTGGAACTGCAGACTGGTATAGCCCCTCTGTAAAGGAGTATGGAGAATCCTCAAAAAACTAGGGATGAACCCACCATATGATCCAGCTATTCCTCTCCTGCATATTTTTCCAGGGGATTTAGAATCAGCACATTATGGTGACACAGCAAAATCTATGTTCATAGCAGCTCAATTTACAACAACAAAATTATGGAAACAACCCAGATGACCCTCACTGGATTAATGGATCAAAAAACTGTGGTACATATATACCATGGATTTCTGCTCAGCAATTAGAAACAATGAAATTGCAGCCTTTGAAGGTAAATGGATGGCTATGGAAGAAATCATGCTGAGTGAAGTCAGCATAACCCAGAGAATCAAGGGTCAAATGTCTTCACTCATCTGTGGAGGCTGGAGCTAAACCCTGATCATTGTGAAAGGTGGTCAACTCTCATGTATTAAACCCTGATAAGGTGTAATGACACACAACCTAAGGCATTTGTAGAGATGTATTGGGAAGGAGCAGGGGGAGGGATAAGGGTGGTAATTAGGGGGAGGGCTTTTGGAGTAACTCTAATTTTCAGAATATAAATATATTGTTTCATTGGAAGCATGTTTGTTCAACAAATAAATTTCTTAATAAAAACAAATAGATCTCAGGGGCTGTAGCAGTGGCTCAGCAATTTACAGCGCTTGTCTGGCATGTGCAAGTACATGGGTTCAAACCGCAGCACCACGTACACAACTGAGTGTCAGAGCAACAAAAGCAATGTGAAAAACTCAATAAAAAAATTGATTCTCTCACTCTCTCTCTCTCTCTTACTGTCCTTCTCTCTTTAAAAAAAAAAACTCAAATAAATAAGCTTATGCTCCACCTCAAGGCCTTGGAACAAACTAACCCAGAACTAGTAGAAGACAGGAATAATTAAAATCAGAACTGAAATCAATGAAATTGAGAATAAGAATATACATGATCAATATAAAGAAGAATTGGTTCTTTGAAAAGAGAAATTAGATTGAAAAGTCCTTAGCCAAACTAACCAAAAGTGAGAAGACTCAAATAAACATGACTAGAGATTAAAAAGGAGATATAAAAACAGACCCCTCTGAAATTCAGAAGATTATCAGAATGTATTTTAAAAATGCATACTCTGGAAGACACTGATAGATTTCTAGACATATATGGCTTGCCCAAATTGAATCAGAAAGATATAGAAAAGCTAAACAAACCAATATCAAGTAATACAATTGAAATAGCAATTAAAATCCTTCCAAAAAAAAAAAAAGGCCCAGGACCTGAGGGATTCTCAGCTGAGTTCTGCCAGACATTTTCTGAAGAACCAACAGCACTCTTTCTCAAATTATTCCACAGAAATTGAAAAATGAGGAAACGCTACTAAATACTTTTTATGAAGCTAGTATAACCTTGATACCAAAACCAAAGATGCATCAAGAAAAGAAAATTAAAAATCAATATCCTTGATGAACATAGATGCAAAAATCCAATAAAATATTTGCAAACCACATTCAAAAACACATCAAAAAGATAATACACCATGATAAAGTGGGTTTCATTCCACGAATGCAAGGTTGGTTCAACATGCACAAAGCAATAAGTGATTCATCACTTAAACATAATTAGGAACAAAAGTCACATAAATCTCAATAGATGAGGAAAAGGCCTTTGATAAAAATCCAATACCCATTCATGTTTAAAATGCTGGAGAAGCTAAGGATCAAAGGAACTTAGCTCAACATCATAAAGGCTATTTAAGACAATCCCAAAGCCAACATCATACTAAATGGAGAAAAACTAAAAGAATTTTCTCTCAGTTCAGGAATAAGACAAGATTATTCACTCTTACCACTTCTATTCAATATAGTCCTCAAAACTATCTCTCTTCTAGTGTCTGTCCATGTGTGTCTATGAGCACATGTATACATCCATGGGCACATACATACACACATCTAGGTAGAGATTAATAGGAATAAAAGGAAAGTCTTCAGAGTCATGAGTTATTAGACTGAGATGGTGTGTGCTAAACATTTTCTCTCACTTTCCAAATCCAAGCAAGAAGAATTCCAAATAATTCAGTCAAGAGCTGAAACTATAGTAATTTCCTTCTTCTAATGAAATTATTAATATAACAAATTCATAGAAAATATACGCATTACTTTCTGTCATTTCTTACTGCAATCCAAGTGATCCTCTATTTGATTCATGTAGACAGACAAATGTAGATGCAGAAGCTGGACAAGACTAAGCTTTCCATAGTAAAGATTGAAAGTATTGGCCCTCTGAAGGATGATGGAAGGAATTTTAGAGAAATAAGATAAATTTGATTATTTGATGTTTTGTGGGGAAAAAAAGAAAAAATATTATGTTAGTGATTCAAACACCAGAACTGGCAAGAAAGACATTAACTAGTGAAAAACATTCTAGCATTTACTCTTCTTCCTTTAGTATAAAGTTTCTGTAAAATTTATGTTTCTCAGCCAGGCACAGTGGTGTACACTTGTAATCCAGTGGCTTGGGAGGCTGAGACAGGAAGATCACAAGTTCAAAACTAACCTCAGCAACTTAGTGAAGCCATTTCTCAAAATAAAAAGGACTGGGGATGTGGCTCAGTGGTTAAGCACCTCTGGGTTCAATCCCTGGTACCAAACACAATTAGCACAGTGATATGTACATCCTTCCTTTTTATTTTGTACAATTCTTAAAATTCAGTGTAAATCCAAATAAATTTCTCCTTGGATTGTAACTTTTAAGAAATATTTATTAAATAATGATTCTCTAACAATGACACTAACTCTTCTCCGGATGTAATCAAAGTTGGGCCCTTATCACTTGGGTTTCACTGCGAGCTCTCCTTATCAATACTTTAGAAGGAAACTAACTCCATGTCCCCCAGGCATTCTCAGCAATATTCCTTATTCATTTTCCAGTTATTTTCACAATATTAATCACAACCTAAAGTTATCCTGCTCATGTGTTTGGTTACCTACCTGCTGCCACTGTTCCCCTGTTGTCCTGTGAGCTTCATGGTAACCAGGACCTAATATGCTTTCCTCACTTTTCTGCTCTTAGGCCTTCATTTAGTGCCTGATACAATCATAGGTGAACAAATATTTGTTGAATGAGGAAAGGATAAATGCACAGATCAAACGGACATTGTGAAAACATTGTGCTTCTAATCAGAGGGGGTTTTAAACATGCAAATTAACATCAGGGCAGTGGATAACTTACAGGAGGAGTTACTAGCATCTGTTCCTTGGGGACAGTGCTTTTGGCAAATTTTGTAGCAAATTAATATTTCTACTGGAATCCTAACTCAGATATTTCAGTTTTATATCTGAGTAATTAGTTTGCTTATCAATTATAAAAGAAGTATTTACACAAATGTTTGAACTCACATCTAGTATAAAAATGTACATATTTTAAAAATTACAAAGAAATTATATCTTGACAGAATCTCATCTGAATATTTATGATGCTAACTTTTATTAGCAAGGAGCAGGTACTGCTCTCACTGGTTTCAGATCTTAGACAAAAATATACGTAGGAAATGTTTTTATTGCTTACGTATCACAAATTGAATTCAAGATCTTTTGGCCTATGTCCAGAAAACTCATGAAGATCCTACTTATTGCAGAGTTTGTGAAAGATCTACAATGAACCAGTTTAATTCAAAGTCAATGTGAACACTGTTCGGCCTGTAGCCATGCTCTTAGCCACAGGACTGAGCAATGCTCCTGATATAAGGGTAGAAAGTGATATTCAGAACCACTCATAAAGAGCCTTTCAGAAGGCCTTTTTGCCCTGCTGTATTTCATTACATATCTGTCTGCACTTTCCCAGCACTGTAGCTATTCTAACTGAATGGCTCTTAAAATGATGAAGTGGGACACCAGATAACAATAAGAAGGTCCTTGACTGTGGACACTTCTGTTTGTAGAGATGAAAGGCTAACTGAGCTGATCAATATTATAGTCTCAAGTGTATCACACCTGGAAAGTATAATGCTGCTAACTGGTCCAAGAAGTATCATTCTATAGGAAGAATATGTCTACCATCAATTATGAATAGGAATCCACACTGTGAAGAGTGGCTATTCAAAATCACATTGAATTCATTCTTTCACAACTATAAATCATAATTTTGTTTGGAAATGAAGACTCAATTTTTTACTTGCTTTTGGGAAGAATCTGACACATGTGGTAGTGAACATTAAATAAAATGCTCCTTTCTGTGCTTGCACACAGAGAATGGTAATAAATGTTGTTGTCTGACTTGGTAAAGATAATGGCTATCACAGGAGAGGACAAATTGGTGAAAGTTCTTTGATCAATAATCAGACAAGCAGAAGAGATATGGATTTTTTTCTCTTCATAGGTTTTCCTCAAAGTTGTGAATGAATGCAAAATGTGCTCCAGCTATAGAAGGAGCTTAAGACACCAGAATACAGCTTTTTGTTTTTTATTGGTGCAGCATAGTCTTACATACTGAAAGGTTTCATTGTTACACATTCATACATTTGCACACATAATGACAATGTAACTTGAACCCAGTTCTTACTCAGGATTCCACCCCCGTGCTACTCCAGTTGTATAACTCTACTGCATTTTCCCCAATTGTAGATAGTAATGTGTGTGTGTGTGTGTGTGTGTGTGTGTGTGTATATATATATATATATATATATATATATATACACACATATAAAATATTTTTTTAAATTTATAATTTTAAATCCCTGGGTGGGTGAGTATTATTTAGTTTCTCAGGGGAGTAAAATACACCACAGAGTATTTGAAGCTCTCCCTTTCCCTCCCCATCCTCTATCCCTCCCATCTCCTACCCTCACCCCCTCCCCTGATCTTCATAACTAGACTTTTCCTAGATCTTGTGTTATTCCAACTTTGGTGAGTCTATTATCTAAACTTGAATATCTTTCACTCTATCCTTAGTTTTAATCTGCCTTCCACATATGAGAAAACATTCAACTTTTGAGTCTGTGAGTTTGGCTTATTTCACTCAGCATAATTTTTCCATTTCTATCCATTACCTGCACAAGCCATGATTCCATTCTTTTTAATAGCCTAGTAGAACTCGTGTGTGTGTGTGTGTGTGTGTGTGTGTGTGTGTGTGTGTGTGTGTTTTCATACTATTTGGATCCATTGAATCCATTCATCCAGCAAGGGACATACCAGTTGTTTCCACAGTTTAGCTGTTGAGAATTGTGCTGCTATAAACACTAATGTAGCTGTGTCACTGTACTATGCTGATTTTATATTTTCTTGGAAAATACTCAGGAGTGGGATGGCTGGGTCATACATTGGTTCCTCCCTAGTTTTTTGAGGAGTCTCCATACTGCTTTCAGAGTGATTGGACTAGTCTGAAGTCCCACCAACAAGTATTCTTTTCTCCTCACAACCTCTCCAGCATCTGTGGTTTGTATTCTTCATCTTTTCTATTCCGACTAGAGTGAGGTGATATCTTAGTATAGTTTTGATTTGCATTTCTCTGATTGCTAGAGATGTTGAACATTTCTTCATATATTTATTAACCTTCTATATTTCTTCTGATGAGATGATTCTGTTTATTTCTTTAGCCCTTTTATTGGTTGGGTGGAATGTATTTGGGTATTAAGTTTTTTTGAGTATATTCTGGATATTAACCCCTTTTGGAGGAATAGCTGGCCATGATTTTCTCCCATTCTATAGGTCTCTACGTCCTTATCTAATTCTTTAGCTGCTCAGAAGCATTTTAGTTTAATGGCATCCTACTCGTAGATTCTTGTTTTTTAAGAGCGAGGGAGAGAGAATCAATTTTTATTTTTTTTCCATCTAGCCTTTGTTTCTCCAACATTAAGTTGTGTACAAGGTGCTGGGGTTTGAACCTGGGTCCTTGCACATACCAGGCAAGTGCTTTAACCATTGAGCCTTCACACCAGCCCAGATTCTTGGTTTTTATTCTTGCACTATGAAAGTCTTGTTAAGGAATTCAATGCCTATACCTATATGGGGAAGTATTGATCCTACTTTTTCATCTAACAGTTGTATGGCAGCTGGTTAAATTCCTAGATGCTTGATCCATTACAATTTAATTTTTGTGCAGAGTTAGAGGTAAGGATCTAATTTCATTTTCTGTATATGGCATTTAGTTCATCCCACATCATTTGTTGAAAAAACATCTTATTGCTGTGAAATTTATCTCAATATATGTTGTATACTGTGTAAGTGCCATGAATATACTAATATTTAATCCTCAAAACCACTCTTAATAATGATTATAATGTACTATTGATTTCTGTTTTTCTAAATGAAGAACAGAAAGTACAAGGAGGCAAGGATCTTGTCCAAGATCACACTACTAGTAAGTTTCAGAGCAAGGATTTGAACCTAGGTAGCCCAGCACCCAAAATGTAGGTGCTTAACTACTTAAAAAGTCATTTAATGTTTCTCTAACAGGCTCAGCACATAACTGACATCACATCATCAACTCAAGGAAAATCTGAATTACTTCTGTGGAAATATATTTCTATATTTATTATATTATTTAATTTAATATTTCTATATTATTTAATTTAAAATCCCACGTAGACATTTTTCATTATTGGTAAGGATTACTTTGTCAAAAAATGTCTTTTCCCCTGCTTCCAAAGTCTCTTAGGTTCTAGGCCTTACCTGCCACTCTTTTTAAAGGGAGGAGATGTATTGCTGGTCATACTTTCACTGTTCACAAAATTAACAGGAATCATTTCCCAATTGCAAACTATCTAGCTTGTGTTACATAAATAAGAAAAAGGGGTAAATATAAATTCTACTTGAAATTCCAATACCAAGCAGTTCATTATGAATATCTCTCCACTTAAAAAACACTTTAAATTTCTTCCTTAAAATATTATTTAACATTAAGAAGGTTATAAGATGGCTGGAGTTGTGGCTGAGCAGTTGGAGCATTTGCCAAGTATACACAAGGACCCGGGTTCAAACCCCAGCACCACATACACAACTAACTGTTGGAGAAACAAAGACCCAATGAAAAAATAAAAATTCTTTCTCTCTGTACCTGTCTCCTTCTCTCTTTAAAAAACAAAAAAGAAGAAGGTTTAAGAATTCTTCAAGTTTTTAAGTGTCAAGTGACTATTTCTTGATGGAAAAGAATTTGGAGGTGAAGGCATCAGGGTTTTCTGAGATGGGAAATATGAAAGAGCTCAGTTTGAATGTAAACACACCTGAACCTCTATTTGTACATTTGTAAAATGGGTATCTACACCTCACAAATACTAGATTTGGCTGTAATGGGTAAATAAACAGTGTTTGATTTGCATTTCTCATTAAGTACCATGGATACTTAAAAGTTTACTTCTTGTTTCCAGTCATTTTAAAATGAATATTTGTGTCTAATATCAATTGTCTTTCAATGGAATACAAGCTTTTAGTCCTTGAACCTATTCTTGTAATTCAGCATTTTAAAATAAATCTCTATTCAGACAATTCTTGAAAACTCCCAGGCAAAAATTATATTGTTATATTGTGTACATGTATGAATACGCAACAATAAATCCCATCACCATGTAGAACTATAAAGCACCAATAAAATATGTGGAGGAAAAAGTCTCCAAGCTCTCTTCTATGAAATTTGACTCATTCAACTGCCCACTTGATTTCTCCACTTGAATATATTAAAGTTATCAAATTACAGTTCTGTGATGCTAAACTTCTGAACACTCAAAACTGAATTATTCTATGATGTTTTCTATCATAATACATGGCATATTCTATGACTCAATTCCTCAGTCTTAAGATTCTAGAGTTGTCTTTGAGTTCTTTTCCTCTCAACCCATTTTATTATTAGCAAATTCTCTTTTCTACTTGTTGAAAAAATTCTTGTCTTCTTCAAAGGTTATGAAGATGTTCTCCCATTTGTTGTTATTTTTCTCATAAAAAAAGCTTTACCATTTAATATTTCATTTTTAGATCTGTATTTTCTTTTTTATAAGTTTTTATTTAAGAGTTGAGTTACTGTACAAGCATAAATGCATATAAAGTAACAATATAATATGCATCTGTTGCTAAACCAGAACAAACCTGTATTATTTTCTGTGGGTATTGTAGGTAAGTAGAAACAAAATACATTTTCTCTGTTGATTTCCAACAGATCCAGAAGCATTTATTGAAAGAGCTATCCCTTACTCACTTTCATTTTTGCCATAAATCCAAATTCTCGACTCAATTCCATTGGCTTATTTAGTCATGAAGTAATAATTATAATATCTTTTTTTGGCACTGAAAAAGTTTATTATGATTTATTATATATATTTATTTATTAGTGCATTGTAGTCTTATATAATGATGGGATTAGTTGACACATATTCCTAGATGCACACAAATCAGCAATACAATTTGTTCAATATCCCCCCAACACACAACTCTCTACCTCCTCTTTCCATCCCTGGATCCCTTGCCTTTCTTCTGTGTCTTTTATTGTTCCTAAAAACCCCAAAAACAGTGACATAATTTGTAAATCTATGAAAAGCATTTTTATATATATGGCTGTAATATATACAGTGACATTTATAACTGCTTGGACTGTACCTTGCTTTATATCAGTTCCAACATTTCCCTTTCTCTTCCCTTCCTATCATCCCTTATTACTCTTCAAAATATTTGACAATATTTGACATTTATGTTTTTGTACAGGTATGCAGCGTAGCTTGTTCAAATGTCTTATGAAGAAGTATCTTGCAACTGTATCTCATAAATATTAACATTTTGAATTTTGGTTCTATGGATCTAATACATGAGTTTGTCTATTTATTCTCAAGTCTGGATTTAGATCCAGCCTCCACAAATGGGGGATATCATTTGGCTCTTGACTCTCTGGGTTTGGCTAACTTCACACAGCATGATTTCTTCCAATGCTATCCATTTACCTTCAATAGATGCAATATAATTTTTTCTAATAGCTGAGTAGAACTCCATTGTATATATATATATATATATATATATATATATATATATATATATCAGAGCTTTGCGATCCATTCTTCCAGTGAGGGGCATCTGGGTTGGTTCTATAATTTAGCTATTGTAAATTGAGCTGCTATGAACATCGATTTTGCTTGGTCACTGTAATGTGCTGATTCTAACTCCTCCTGGGAAAATACCCAGAAAAGGAATAGCTGGGTCATATGATGGATCCAACTCTAATTTTTTGAGGATTCTCCACACAGCTTTATAGAGCATCTAGGGATCAGTCTGTAATTCCACCAACAGTGTGCTAGTGTTTCTATCTCCCCACAAACCCTCTAGTATTTGTTATTGTTTGTATTTGTTATTGTTATTCTTTGCAAGTCTGACTAGAGTGAGTTAAAATCTTACTGTAGTTTGATTTACATTTCTCTGATTGCCAGTGATTTAGAACACTTTCTCATGTATTCATTGGCTTGTTCAATGTCCTCTGTTGAGAAGTTTCTGTTTAGCACTCTGGCCCATGTTTTGATTGGATTGTTTGTGGTTTTGTTATTGAGTTTTTTGAGTTCTTTGAAAATTTTAGATATTAGTCCCCTGTCAGAGGGATCACAGGTTATGATTCTTTCACATTCTGTAGGTTTGCTCTTGACTGTTTTGACTATTTCCTTGGCTGTACAGAAACTTTTTAGTTTAATGGCATCCCACTCATTGATTTTTTTTACTATAACTCTTTAATTTTAGCAGTCTTGTTGAGGAAGTCATTGTTAACTCCCATATGATAGAGTATTGGTCTTAATTTTCCTTCTAGCATATGTATGGTAGCTGGTTGAATTCCTAATTCCTTGATTCCTTTAGATTTGATTTTTGTGCAACGTGAGAGATTAGGATCTAATTTCAATTTTCTGCAAGTGGCTGTTCAGTTTATTCAGCACAGTTTATCCTCCATGTTATATTTTGACACCCTTTGTCAAAGATCAAATGTTTAAAGATTTGTGAGTCTTTGTCTGAGTCTTCTATTGTATCCCATTGGTCATTCCTATTTTGATACCAGTACCATATTGTTTTTGTTGCTACAGCTTTATAGTATAATTTTAGATCTGGTATTGCAAAATCACCTGTTTCATCTTTCTTGACTAGTAATTGTTTTGTCTCCTCTGGGTTTCTTGTTGTTCCATATGAATTTGAGAATTGCATTTTCTACATCGGCAAAGAATGACATTAGAATCTTGATGTGGATTGTGTTGAATCTGTAAGTGCTTTCAGCAGAATGACCATTTTAATTATACTAATTCTGCCTAATCAAAAGCACAGAACATCTTTCCATCTTCTCAGGTCTTCTGCAATTTCTATGTTCAGTGTTCAATAATTTTCCTCACAGAGCTCTTTTACTTCTCTTGTTAGATTAATTCCCAAGTATTTTATTCTTTTAGAGGACATTGTGAATGGGACCAATTTACTAATTTCTTCCTCTGTCCTAATACTGTTGGCATATAGGAAAGCTATTGAGTTATGGGTGTTGATCTTATAGTCTGCTACTTTGCCAAATCTGTTTATTAGCTCTAGTAGTTTTCTGGTGGAGTTTTTTTGATCTTTCAGATATAGGATCATGTCATCAGCAAAAAGGGATAGTTTGACTTCCTCCCTTCCTATTCTTATCCTTTTGATTTCTTCCTCTTGCGTGATTGCTCCAGCCAGGGTCTCAAGGACTATATTGAATAAAAGTGGTGAAAGCAGGCAGCTTTGTCTTATTCCTGAGTTCAATGGAAATGCTTTCAGCCTTCTCCATTTAGTATTATACCAGCTGAGGGTTTGGCATATATGGCCTTTACAAAGTTAAGTTGCTTGGATCCTTATTTTCTCTAGAGTTTTGAGCATAAATAGGTGCTGGATTTTATCAAAGGCCTTTTCTGTATCAATTGAGATGATCATATGGTTTTTGTCCCTAACTCTGTTTAAGTGATGAATCACATTTATTGATTTGCATATGTTGAAACAGCCTTGCATACCTGGAATGAAGCCCTCTCAATCATGATGAATTATTTTCATGATGTGCTTTTGAAAGTAGCTTGCAAGAACCTCATTAAGGTTTTTTTGCATCAGTATTCAGGAGGGATATTGGTCTGTAGTTTTCTTTTTCTGATGTATCTTGTTGGGTTTTGGTATCAGAGTTTTGGTTGCTTCATAAAAAGTGTTTGGGAGAGTTCCCTCTTTTTCAATTGCATGGAATAGCTTAATAAGGAGAGGTGTTAGCTCTTCTTCAAAGGTGTGGTAAATCTCTGCAGAGAATCCATCAGGTCCTGGACTTTTGTCTTTGGAAGACTTTTTTAAATTGCTGTACGGATTTCAGTGCCTGTTATTGGGCTGTTTAGGATTTCAACATCATCCTGTCAATTTGGGGATGTTTTATGTGTATAGAAATTTGTTCATGCCTTCCAAATTATCTGATTTAGAGGAGTATAGTTTTTCAAAATATGTTCTGATAATCTGTTTGATTTCAATGGGGTCAGTGGTGATCACCCACTTTTCCCTGGTGATTTTGATTTGCTTTTTTTTATTCATTAAAGATGGTCTTACAATTATGAGGAAATCATTATCAAACAATCAAGAACAAATGTACAATGACAGAGGAAGCAAAAGCTAATGCCATTCTATGGTTGCCCCCTTTGGGTTCCCCATGGCTCCATGTTTCCCCCCTATTTATTCCTCGTGTTATTTGGACTTCTCATGGAAGTTGAAGGTTCCCCACTGAGGTGATTCCCCCCAAACCCCCTCCCTCTAACCTCCTTGATATCCTTCCTAAG
>PVKS010019075.1:0-38984 GCA_004027875.1 Aplodontia rufa
ACACAGGAAGAAATCAAACAAAAACGAAAGGGATAAGTAACATTCTGAAAGAAATTGCAAAAGAAAGGTTTGCCTATAGAGTAAGAAATGCTCATCCAGGAAGCTTATAGGACAACCAATAGGTCTAATCAAATGAGAAGATCACCAAAACACATCATATTCAAAATGTACAACACAGAAATCAAGGAAAGAATTTTGAAAGTAGCAAGGGAGAAAAGCCAAATCATATTCAGAGGCAAACCAATAAGAATTACATCTGACTTTTCAGTTCTGACTCTGGAAGTGAGAAGATCATAGAAGGAGATCCTTCAATACCTGAATGAATACAACAAGCTGCCAAGAATATTACCCATTAAAATTCAGCTTCAATTTGAACTTTTCATGATAAAAATAAACTTGCAGCATTTGTGAACAGAAAGCCAGCATTACAAAGAATTCTCAAAGATAAACTCCAGATGGAAGAACAAACTAGCATTCCTCAAAACCCACAAACAGAGGAAATACAATAAAGGTACATGCTATCCATAGACAACTAAGACAGCACAGAACTAAACCAAAAAAACCACAGTGAATATAAATCACAACCACATCACTATTCTAACACTGAATGTGAATGATCTCAATGCACCAATCAAAAGACACAGACTAGCAGATTGGATCAAAAAACCAAATCCAACAATATGCTGCTTACAGGAAACCCACCTTACAGCCAATGACATCCACAGATTAAGGGTGAAAGGATGGAAAAAATTCTACCAGGTATATGGCCCAAGAAAGCAAGTTGGAGTTTGCAAATCTTATATCTGAAAAAGTGGATTTCAAATGTAAATTAATCAAAAGAGATAAAGAAGGCCACTACATTCTAGTAAAGGGAAAAATACAACAGAGAAAAATAATCATAGTAAATATATACCCTCCAAACACCAATGCCCCCAACTATCTGGATATAAAAACCACTTGTGGACATCAACACAATCATACCAGGAGAGGTTAACACTCCTTTATCACCAATAGACAGATCATCAAAACAAAAAAAAACAATAAAGAGATCTCCAGTCTAAACAAAACCATAAATCAATTAGACTTACAGAATATCCCACCCCAAATTGGCAGAGTATACCTTCTCATCAGCACACAGATCCTTCTCCAACATAGAACATATTTTAGTTCACAAAGGAAATCTCAGCAAATATGAAAAGTAGATACTATTCCGTGTATCCTATCAGACTATGATGCCATGACCCTAATAATTAATAGCAAAAACCATAGCTCAAAACACACATATACATGCTGATTGAAGTATACCCTATTAAATGAAGAATGGATCCAAGAAGATATTGGAACTGTAATTAAGGAATTCTTGGAAGAGAATGAGAATGAAGACACAGCATATTGAAGCCTCTGGGATAGCATGAAAGCATTCTTAAGGGGAAAATTTATTGCACTGAGTGTCCACATTGTGAATTAGGAGAGATCACTAAAAAATACACTTATGCTCCAACTCAAATATCTACAAAAGGAAGAACAGTCTAATCCCAAAGTCAGAAGAAGACAGGATATAATTAAGATCAAAGCTGAAATCAATGATATTGAGAACAAAAAAGAAACAATAAAAAGAATTGAAGAAACAAAGAGCTAGGCCTTCGAAAAAATAATTAAAATTTACAGATTCCTAGCTAACCTAAGAAGGAGATAATCAAAGTAAATCAACAAAATCACTAATGCAAAGAGGATGATCACCACTGACCCTTTTGGAATCAAACAGATTATCAGAACACATTTTGAAAAACTATACTCATCTAAATCAGATGATCTGGATGATATGGACAAATTTCTAGACATATACAACATCCCCAAATTGACACAGTATAACATTGAAATCCTAAACAGCCCAATAACAGGCACTGAAATCTATACAGCAATTAAAAGTCTTCCAAAGAAGAAAAGCCCAGGACCTAATGGATTCTCTGCAGAGTTTTACACCTTTGAAGAAAAGATAACACCTCTCCTTATTACGCTATTCCAAGTTGAAAATGAGGGAACTCTCCCACACACTTTTTATGAGGCAACCATGACTCTGATACCAAAATCCAACAAAAACAAATAAAAAAAGAAAATTATAGTCCAATATCCTTCATGAATATCAATGCAAAAATCCAAAATAAATTTCTTGCAAACTACATGCAAAAGCACATCAAGAAAATAATTCATCATGATCAAGTGGGCCTCATTCCAGGTATGCAAGCCTGGTTCAACATACACAGATCAATAAATGTGATTCATCACTTAAACAGAATTAAGGACAAAAGCCATATGATCATCTCAATAGATGCAGAAAAGGCCTCTGATAAAAATCCATCACCCATTTATGCTCAAAAATATAGAGAAAATAGCAATCAAAGGAATGTCTCTTAATGTTGTAAAGGCCATAAATGCTAAACACTCAGCTAGTATAATACTAAAAGGAGAAAGGTTGAAAGCATTTCCACTGAACTCGGGAACAAGATAAGACTGCCTGCTTTCACCACTTTTATTCAGTACAGTCCTTGAGACCCTGGCTGGAACAATCAGGCAAGAGAAGGAAATCAAAGGGGTAAGAATAGGAAGGGAGGAAGTCAAACTGTCCCTATAGGATCATGATGACGTGATCCTATATCTGGAAGATCCAAAAACTCCACAAGACAACTGCTAGAGCTAATCAACAGATTTGTCAAAATAGCAGGCTACAGGATCAATACTCATAAATCAATAGCTTTCCTATATGCCAACAATATTAGGGCAGAAGCAGAAGTTAGGAAATTGGACCTGTTTATAATATCCTCTAAAAGAATAAAATACTTTTGAACTAATCTAACAAGAGAAGTAAAATATCTCTACAAGGAAAATTATCAGACACTGAAAACAGAAATTGCAGAAGACCTAAGAAGATGGAAAGATATTCTGTGTCTTGGATAGGCAGAATTAATATAATAAAAATGGCCATTCTGTCAAAAGCACTATACAGATTCATTGCAATCCCCATCAAGATTACAATGCCATTCTTTGGAAATATAGAAAAAGCAATTCTCAAATTCACATGGAACAACAAGAAACCCAGAATAGCCAAAACATTACTAAGCAAGAAGGACAAAACAGGTGGTTTTGCAATACCAGATCTAAAATTATACTATAGAGCTGTAGAATTAAAAACAGCATGGTACTGGTATCAAAATAGGAATGAAGACTAAGGGAATAGAATAGAAGACTCAAACCCACAAATCTTTAAACATCTGATTTTTGACAAAGGGGGTCAAAACATAGCATGGAGGAGAGTTAGCCCCTTCAATAAATGGTGCTGGACAAACTGGACAGCCAATTGCAAAAATAATTGAAATTATATCCTTATGTCGCACCTTGCACAAAAATCAAATCTAAATGGATCAAGGAATTAGGAATTAAACCAGCTAGACCATACAACTGTTAGAAGAAATATTAGGACCAACACTCCAGCATATTAGAGTTAGCAATGACTTCCTGACCAAGATTCCTAAAGTTAAAGAATTACAGTCAAAAATCATTGAGTGGAATGCCATTAAAACTAAAAAGTTTGTGTAGAGCTAAGGAAATAGTCAAAACAGTCAAGAGGCAACCTACAGAATGAGAGAAAATCATGGCCATTGATACCCCTGATAGGGGACTAATATCTAAAATTTAGAAAGTACTAAAAAAAACCTCAATAACAAAAACACAAATAACCCAATCAATAAATGGGCTAGAGAGCTAAACAAAAACTTCTCAATGGAGGACATTGAGCAAGCCAATGAATACATAAGAAAGTGTTCTAAATCACTGGCAATCAGAGAAATGCAAATCAAAACTACATTAAGATTTTACCTCACTCCAGTCATACTGGCAAAGATAAAGAATACAAACAATAACAAATGCTGGAGGGGTTGTGGGGAGATACGAACACTAGCACACTTTTGGTGGAACTGCACACTTATCCAGCTGCTCTGGAAAGCAGTGTGGAGACTCCTCAAAAACTTAGAATTGGATCCACCATATCACCCAGCTATCTCTCTTCTGGATATTTTCCCAGAGGACTTAGAATCAGCACATTACAGCAACACAGCAAAATTCATATTCATAGCAGCTCAATATACAACAGCGAAATTATGGTACTAACCCAGGTGCCCCTCACTGGATGAATGGATCCAAAAGCTCTAATATATATAATACATATACATACATATATATACACACACAATGGAGTTCTACTCAGCTATTAGAAACAATGATATTGTATTTATTGAAGGTAAATGGATGGCATTGGAAGAAATCATGCTGAGCAAAGTTAGCCAAATCAAGAGTATGTCAGGGACTGAATGATTTCCCTCATTTGTGGGAAGTAAGGTAGAGAAACTCATGTATTATATCCATAGAACAAAAATGCAAAATGTTAGTATGTATGAGATACAATTGCGAGATACTTCATAAGATATTTGAACAAGCTGTGCTGCATACCTGTACAAAAATGTAAATATTTAATCCTATTGTCATATATTTTGAAGAATAACAATGAATGATAGGAAGGTAGGAGAAGGGGAAATGTTGGAACTGAGATAAAGCAAGGTACATTCTAAGCAGTTATAAATGTCACTGTATAATACTATAGTCATATATATAAATATTCTTCATAGATATAAGAATTATGTTACCACATTTGGGTTCTTTAGGAACAATATTGGACCCCAAAGAAAAGCAAGGGATCAGGGGACAATAGGAGGGAGGTAGAACAGTGTGGGAGAGTATTGAACAAATTGTATTGTTGGTTTGTGTGCATCTAGGAATATGTGACAACTAATTGTAAAACTATAATGCACTAATAAAAATAAATTTAAAAAAGATCCTCATAATGGAAGTTTTTATGCTTTAGCTTATAAATTCATTCTTAATTCTAACTTTGCTCTTTGCTCTTTGAGTGTTTAACTTAATATAACTGAGCCAATCCATCATTCATAATCCTAGCCAGTACCTACTACGTGCCCAGCACGAAAGGCGCAAAATCAAGAGACTCTGACATTTTGATTTGTTGGTCTGATTTTCTGTCACTTTTGCTTCAGCCTCCCCCAGAGAAAGGAAACCTGGAAGTAACAGGCTCTTTCCCTTTGGGGAAATCCTAATGAGACCCAGCAGTTCAGACTGACAACCAACAATCAGACCTGATTTTTGCGCATTCTTTTAAAATGAGCACTGGTCCTCCTTTATGATGCCATATACATTCTTTAACTTTATTAATTTCATTTTTACATTTTTACATGATAAAATTAGTGAGAGCTTTGATTTTCTCAAATGAATGATTGTCATACTCCCTGACCTCAGTTAATACTAAATAGAATTATTAGTTTTCTAATTGAAATGCAAACCTCAAAATTTTCTTTGCCTTTCAAATACTAGCAGGAAAAGTCTAAAAATAACTTTCAGGATTTGATTTAAACTTGTTCTTTCAGTCTTCATTTTACTATTTCTTCAGACTTTACCTTAAAAATTATAAAACAGCTTCTGTATTATTTTTGTTCTAATTTATCTTGCCTTATATTACATGCTTCATTCTTACTTATTTTTGTTGTTACACTGCAAGATTTTTAAAATTTATTTGATGCCATTAATATATATTTAATATGTAAACTTTGTGCCCATACAATCTTGAGAATCAAATTAAAAATCAGATCAGAGATTTTAATAGGCAAACATGAAATAGAAATCTCTTTACTTTAGTTGGACTCAAAGAAAATCTTCAAGATAAGGTCTGAAGTTTGAATTTTATGTTCAAGAAGTAAATGAAGATTTGAGATTGGAACCCATCAAAAGGTAGGGATAGGAGCTGCTTTTTTGCAGCAATATGGAGATCTAAGCATCAAAAATTCTTTCTTGGCAGGAGCAGAGCAAATAGAGGTTTTGGGGTATGTGAAACCTATCCAATTTGGGAGATCTTTAAAAATAAAGAAAAATAAATTGCTGATTTAAGTTTGTGTATGTCTCTGTGTGTGTGCATGTGTGTTAAATATAAAATTTTTTAGAAAGGAGTCATCTGATATGAAATCTTAAAGTTCAAGCTTTTTTTTGCATCCAGGATAAATTTACCTCTGCACTTGGGTGAAATTTGTAATACGGATAATTTTAGGTGAAATATAGTGTCTGTGTGCTTAGTATTACCTAATGCACTCACTTTCTATTGCAATACTAAAAGACATGATGTACTGAGAGTTTTTAAACATCCTCTAAAAACACACATACTGGTGAATGAAGACATATTACACTACAGGTGACATGACTAGCATATTTAATTGTGAAGGAACAAGGAAGGATGTGGTGGAAGAAATGAGACTAGAAGTTTATAAAATTGTATATTAGAGAAAGGACAGTGCAATGTGATGTAAAAATAAAAGATGACCTTTTTATAAACTTTGTAAATACTGGAAAACATTTAAAAAGTATAATTAATAGTAAAAATATTTATATAGGGAAACTAGAATTACTAATTTGAAAACTAGTAGCCAAAATATTGTCATTTTCACATGGAAAAATCATATGTAAAATGGCTTAGATTACATGGAAAATCTTTTAATTTACTGTCAGATCAACATTTTAAAGGAGAGCTGAAGAATATTTTCCTTTGGGCTTTTTCCTTGGCCTATATTTGACCTGCTGCCTTAAAAAAAATCAAATGTCATTTTTTTTCATCCTTAGAAATGGTAGATTCATCTTTTAATGACTTAATAAATGGATTAGTAATTCTACACAAAAGCATAAGTCCATGACTACAGTATAAATCAAGAAAGTTAACGTTTGTGAAAGAAAAAAAAGATTGGCATTATAAGTTACTCAGAAAAGTGTGTGTACATAGGGGACAAATGATTCTGAACATGTCTTGCAAAGAAATGAAGTAGCAGTATTATAAACGTGATTGTGCTTCTTGAGATAACAGTTACTATATTGTAATGTGACTTGAATATTAAATTATCATTATGAAAGTATTTTAGATTAAAATATATCAGAACTGGGCTTGGGAATACAATGGTTGAGAATCTTAAATATCAAGCCAAAGTAATAAATTATCATGTATCTTTATGAAAGTTTTCAACAATCACAATGCCTGAAGTCAAAAATAACAGATGGATTGGGGCAACAGATGGACAATTTATTTGTCATCTAGAGACCACAAGCACCCATTTGGAAAGCCAGGACACTCTGATCTGGTACAATATCTAAATTATTTGTTCCAATACTACAGTGATGAAACATTGACTCGTGATCAAAATTAGTGGAATTAAGCAATTTGTTCCATGAGGAAGCATAAATTTTATTTACCTGCAATAATGTACTTTTCTGGAAATGTTATATAATTACATGACCAGTTTCTTACTTAGAAAAACTATCACAAAAGCATATTTTACATATAAATACAAATATATAAATATCAAAGTAATTGCTTATAAATAGCCTGATCATTATCTTAATGAATTTGGTTTTATAGAGGCTGAGATGGATGCTATGTAGCTCTGTGTCCATGCATCATTAAATGTTGCATCGCTTCTGCTTCTGATTTTGATTCTCATGTTAGATTAACAATAGAAGGTGGAACATCATTGTTCTATTTAATACTTTAAATTGTCATACTAAAACAAAATTAATAGCAATACTGAATTTATCTTGAAGAATTTCTTACAAATACCAAGGTGATTTCAATACTTATGTGATTCTTTAAAGTATACTTTCTTTTTTTTTATTTGATAAACATGGTCTTACAATTTGGAGGGGTTCATCATCAAATAATCAAAAACAACAGTGTAATGACAGAACAAGCCAATACTGGTGCCATACCGTGGTTTCCCCCCTAAAGAATACTTTCATAAAGTATTTTTTCTTATCATTACTTCTCACCAAAAGCTTTTGTAAAATATTCTTTTCTGAGGTTAAATTTTATTTATGTATAATACTGCAAGAGCTTGAGATTGGAAGCAAGAAATAGTAGCCTAAGAGTGAGTTAGACCAGCACTGTCACCCCTTCCTATTATTACAAGAGATATTTCAGGGGAGATATTGACCTTGAAATCTCTACTTCCCTTCTGCAAAACGCAAATGGTGTCTGTGGTATTAATATATTTTTATTATTTAAAATGTTATAATTTGATGTAATTCGAAAATAATAGCAATGAAAAGCCAAAAAGGTAAAAAGCATCAGTAGTCAGAAGAATGTTAAAGATTTAGTAGTGTGGGAAAAAGTTCACAAAATATCAGAGATAATATTCCAGATGCACATCAGGTGACCTTAGATAATAGGGAAAGCAGATTAAATCCTTTGTACTCACCAAATAATCTATGCAGGAAGGAAGAGGAAGATGTGAATCCTCTTAATCAACTTCCAAAGCCAAGAAATTAAAAAAAAATCTATCGAATATGTAAGTTGTACAAAGATTTACATTTTAAATGCCATTTTCCCTGAGAGCAAAATACGTGCTCTTTTGATCGTCATCCAATCAGACCTTTCTCTGTCTGCACACACACACACATACACACACAGCTATCCCAAAATTGCCTGCTATCCTAGTGACAGCTTATTCTCAGCTGAATTTGTTTGCATTTTGACATGTGCCAATCAGTCCTCACTTTCAATTGAAAAAAGTGACAGCTTCTTCCTCTAGTGATCATTCAGGTTATAGATATGATTTGATTCCTTTCCCATACAAACTATGATGAAAATCTACAATGATGGATACCCTATAGATTTCTTAAAGAATATGTAAAGCAACAAGACCAAGCACTATATCAACGTATGCAAAGTGAGTCATATTTACATACTTATATGTATATAGACATATACACATTTACTTTATGTATGCTGTGCACATGCAAATATAAAATAGGTCTATATTTTAGTATTTACTTTGGCAAAGTTTAATATGAATTCTCCCTGTTTGGCTTGAATATTAGAGCAAGGGATATAAATTGAGTTTTTTTAAAAGAAATGCTTCTGACTCAACCTTTGTAATATAAAGAACAAAAATAATATATTGACAAAAATATCACTGAAAGATAAATATCTTTCATTTTTAATGAGTAGGTAATAGTTCAGAACTGCTGAACTATAGGAACAGGATTAAGAACAAAGAAAATTTTGCTCATGTCATGTGGGGCAAAATTTCATATTGGGGGACAAATAAAAATAACTTATTATGCTAACTTAGATCAGAATTTGATGACTTCTTTTGTCATTGTGTGGGATGAGTTTTAAAAAACAAGAAAAAATTGAATAAAACAAGATTGGAGCAACTTTTCTTTGGGTCAACTCAGAATATATTCACAGGGAGATAATAAAGGACATTTGTATCTAGAAAATATTAAAATAATTTGTGGAGTATTTAAAATACAATAGGAGGCTGCAAACTTCTGAAAAATTACCACTGATAAGGACTTGCTACCAATATAGTACTTTATATGTTTGAAAAAATAAATCATGAGAAATTCTCACACATAATAATACAATGACCACAGGTAAGGAGCCATGTATGTGCACATGAAACAACAAAATATGAGAAAGGATGAGCAGAGAGCAGAAGAAAAACTTTGGATGAATTCAAACATAAACCTTTACTTTTTTGTATCCTCTTGTTACTTTTATACTCTCTTACAAAGTAGGAAATTGGAAATCATTATTTACCTATTGCTTATCAGATAAAGTATGTTTTTTATTATACTTTCAGTAAATTTCAGAGTAAAATGCTGAGTTCTCCCTTAAGAGTATTTCAACAGTACCATCAATTCATTCTATTGATTTAGTAAAAGGAAAAGAGAAAGTCCCTGAGGGCTGCAGCTTTCTTGAACTTTCAGCTCCCACTCTTCCTTTGGCAGACTGATTTGGCATTTTCACCTACACTGTGGTGTGTTCTTGTTGAGTAGAAACCATTTCACAGAACACAACATCAGGCAAGTCCACTGTGACTGCAGTTGTGTTTGATTACAAACTAAAGGGAAGATGATAGTCTAAACCACAAATATGTCAAACAGCTCCCTGTCCATCGAGTCACAGGTGACTGGTGCTGCCTTACATTGCTCTTTTGTTGAGTTCTATTCCTCCTCCATTCTAGAAAAATATTTTAAAGACCTAATTATATATTTACTGTGTCCTTCTGCCTTCTGACCAAATCAAACCCATACCAAAGCTTTGCCTCCTTAACGCCTCTCCTAAGTTACCAACACACAAACCAAGCCTTCTAAGTCTTTATAATGCCCTCATTCCCTTAGCAAGAAGTCTCCATTATTGCACAATTTAATAAATCAGCCTTGACTTAGTTATGTTCCTAGTGGTCCTTAACTGGAGGACATTGATGGACATCAACAGTGATGTCGACATTCCTACTTGTTGACACATCATTATCAATGGACACCTAGACTGCAAATAACTTTCTTATCTGTTGTAGTATAGATTCTGGTTCTTCAGAGTTGCTTACCTAGCTTTTCCACATGCTATATCTACTTCGCAGAAAGCATGTTTCTTACTGGTTATAATACTTGAACTGTGATGGAATGCAGAGATAAGCAATTTACAGATCCTTGCATGTATACACCTCCAAATAAAGCTGTGTCTTGTTATTGAAGAGATAACAATCAATAATGTTGTAATAAAAAAAACAAACTATGATGGCTATGGAAGAAATTATGCTTAGTAATATCAGCTTAACCCAGAGAAACAAGTGTCGAATGTCTCCACTCATCTGTGGAGGTTGGAACTAGACCCTGGCCATTCAGAAAGGTGGTCTATTATCATTTGTTAAATCCAGATAAGGTGTAATGTTATACAGCCTAATACGTTTTTAGAGATATTGTGGGTAAAGGAAGCGAGGAATACGGGTAGGAAATTGGGGGGGGGCCACTCCTGGGGGTAAATCTAGTATCCAGAAACTATACACATTTTATATTATTTTGTTAAAAATTTCTATGGTTGTTCAAAAATAAAAATAAAAATAAACTATGAAAGCTGAGCCCCTTGAAGGGAAAGCTAATATGAAGATATTTTAATAGTATATTTCTTTTGCCCCATAGGGCTCAACAATAGAGATTGAGAAAGGCAAAATATTTTAATGATAACTTCTCCTTGGTAAAATATTTTGCTATCCAATGCAGAAATTCAGAGACACTGTGATTTGACTCATCCTCTTCTAGTTAATAATTTATTTCTTTTATTCAGTAGGCTATGTACAGGTATGACTTGGAACAAGCTGAGTAAAAGTGAGGAATGGTAGAGATACAACATACCTTTTCAGTTAAACCCATGTGACCTGGAGTAAGACAGCTCAGGTTTAAATAACAAATCTACCATTTACAAGATATACAACCTTGTCAAAGTTAATTTTCATTTCTGTGCTTAAATATCCCTTAAATAAAGACATATTTATAGTATGTACATTTTATGCTTCTTTCAGAATTAAAAGAGTTAATATGTTTGTACAGTTATAGAACAATGATAACATATATCAGGCATTGAATTCATATTGTTAAATATTTATAAAATATTCCCCTTTGTCCACAATCTCCAGTCATAATTTGTTTAGAATTCAAGTAAATGTCTTAACTATTCCATGTGTTTGTACACATTTATGCATATTATAAAAAGAAATGATACCATATTATTCTTACAATCTTTTAATAAGATTTATTGAAACTGTGATTTAATTTATAATCAGCAAATTAATTTAATATAGCAGTGTGAGATTTACATGAAGTTTTACTTTTTCAAATATGGATATTTAATTGCTCCTGACATTCATTAAAATGACCATCTTCTCTTCATTGAATTGTTATCGCTCCTTTATTATAATTGATATTTCTGTTAGCCTTTTCATACACTAACTATCTAGAAGGATATCATATGTCAGAATCACAGTGTCTTCGTTAGTCTAACTATGTTCCATGTTTAAAATCAGGTGAGGTTGTTTGTGTTTTTGTAGTTGAGGATTTTAGAGATGCTGTGGGATGGGGAAGGGAGGGATAAGGATGGGTAATTGGGGGGCACTCTTGGGGGTAAATCCAATTTTCAGAATCTATATACATTATATATTATTTTGTTAAAATTTGTATGATTGTTCAACAAATAAATTTCTCAATAAAAATTTGCTTTTCAAAAAAAATCAGTTGAGGTGAGCACTCAAGCTTCTTTTTCAAAAAATTTAATAGTTTAGCTCATTTGTCTTTCCATGGATATATATTTTTTAAAATAATTGGGTTGATGTCTAGAGAAATTCCTCCTGAGGTTTTTGAATGGAATTGCATTAAATCTTAAATCAGTTAAGGAAAATTGACTTTTTTATCATGTTGAGTTTCTAAATCATGGACATTGTATGTATCTTGGTTATTTAAATTTTCTTTGAATTTTAAATTCTTCAATGCTTGCAATTTTCTGCATATATACTCTTTAAATATTTTATTGGATTTTGCCAAAGTATTTTATTAAAGTTTTACACATTCTATTTTTAAAATTCTCATTCTAGGTATGCATTGATACTATATAGGATACATATAAACATAAAGATCCATTCTAAATATTTATTGATACTACATAGAAATATTATTATTTATATAAGATATTTTATCCTTTGACATTGGCAAATGCACTATTAACTCTGGAAACTTTTTGGAGAATCACTGAGATTTTCTATGTTGAGCGTTATACCATCTATAAATAAGAAAGTTATATTTCTTCATTTTTCAAGCTCTTAAAAAGTGATATATTTAAGTTACTTATATTAATACACAGTCTAATACTCACAGTAAGATACTGAAGAGAGGTGTTTAACTTAAATGTGTTTATTTTGCTCCCCACCTAAGAGACATTCAATTCAGTATGAGGCTAGCCTTCAGTTTTTTGTTTATCTTTATACTGAACGAATGTGTGATTTTATCAAATTATATTCATCTCAATTGATAAAATCAAAATCATCCATATATTTTTCTCCTTTACTATTTTTTTGGTTTGTTTGTTTTTTAAGAGAGGGACAGTGAGAGAGAGACAGAGAATCATCAACTCCATTCAGTTTTTCAGGTGGCCCTCACTACTCCTACACCTCGCTATGTACGTGGTCCTGGAGTTTGAACCTGTGTCACCCCCCTTTGCCTCTTATAACAAGATAACTTATATAGATTTGGTTTTTAATATTAAAGCAAGCTGGCATTAATGGTATGGATCATATTTGCTTATGATGCATAATTCTTTTGCATGTTTCTGGATTCAGTTGCTAATTTCTTGCTGAAAACCTTGGCACACTGGTTTGCATAGTAATTCTATTTTTAAATTCCTTTCATTGTAATATTTTCCCCCTGGTCTTAGTTTACTGATTCAGTCTTTATGAAAAACAGTATGGAAGTTCCTAAAGAAATGAAAAAACACATATGAACCAGCAAATTCACTTCTACAAATATACACAAAGGAAATGAAATAACTACTGTGGAAAGATATTTGCATTTCTATGTTCATATGTGTTATGAATAATGGCAACAACCTAACAAAATATGGCAACAACCTAAGTGCCTGTGGACACATGAACGTGTGAAAATCTGTGACACACACACTCATGCATGCCCTCATAGAGGGAAATATTATTCAGCTATAAAAAGCTACATTGTTCCATTTGCTGCTAGATGAATGAACTTGAATGACATGCTAAGTAAAATAAGCTACCCACAGAAAGAAAATACCACATGATCTCACATATATTTGGAATCTAAAAATAGATACACAGAGAGAATAATGCAGTGGTTAACAAGGGTAGTTGTGGGGAAAATGGATACAGGAGATGTGGATCAAGGGATACAAAGTAACAGACATGTAGGATGAACTTGAGAGGGAATTCACAACACCATACTGAAGTTTGTACTAGCATATTGTTCTCAGAACTTCTGCTAATAGAGGAGATTTTAGCTTTTATCCCCACACCCATAAAATGTGTAACTATGAGAGATAATTTACATATAAATTTCACTATATTATCCATTTCAGTGTCTATATGTGTCTTGTAACTGATAACATCATGAATATTTTAAATATACTCAGTAAAATCCATTTCAACTAAGTAAAAACAATTCTGCCATTTCTATTTTTTGGAAGAAATTATACAGAATTGGAATCACTACTTTCTTAAATGTTTTACAGAAATTTTCAGAGTAAGCATGCATAGCAACAAGAGTAATTTCTATAGTTTTCTTGGAAAGTTCAATTCAATTCTACTAATGAACATAAAAAATACTGAAGTAATTTATATTCTTGAGTTGGTAGTTTGTCTCTTATCTAAGGCTTGAATTGTATTTTTGCTGTTGAATTCACTTACATGCAGATACCTGTAGCTTCCATTATTACTATTACAATTCCTATATACTCAGTCGTAACTTTTATTTCTAAAATTAGTAATTTATACTTTTTTATTATTATTACTTTTGCTTGAGTTTATTGGCTTTATTGGCTATTTGGATATTTTCAAAGAAAAGCTTTTTATTTTTAAATTTATAGATACAACTCTTTTTCCATTTATTTATTTTTTTTTTTTTTTTTGAGAGAGAGAGAGAGAGGGACAGTGAGAGAAAGGGAGAGAAAGAATCCATCTTATTAGTTTTCATGGGACTTTCATTGATTCGACACATCACTGTGTACATAGTTCTGGGGTTTGAACCCACTCCTGTAGCATGCAAAGGAAGCCCCTTAACCACTGAGCCACTGCTCCAACCCCTTTGTTCATTCTGTTTATTTTCCTCCAATTATGCTTTTGATTTTTCCTTTCTTTCTTTCTTTTTTTTTTAACTAGGTATTCAACCCAAGAAAGAGTATTTGATCAATGAGCCACATCCTTAAACCGTCTTATTTATTTTGAGAAAGAATCACACTGAGTTGCTTAGGTGCTTAGGGCCTTGCTATGTTGCTGAGGCTGACCTGCCTCATCCTCCCTATTTGCCAGGATTATAGGGATATACTATCACACCATGCCAATTGTGCTAGTTTTTAGTGGTTATTCTTTATATGTCTCCAAAGAAACAATATATTTATATTCTGAAAATTAGATTTACTCCCTAGAGTCCCCCTAATTACCTCCCCTTGCCCCCCCTTCCCAGTACATCTTTATGAATGCCTTAGGTTGTGTGTCACTACACCTTTTCAGGGTTTAATACAGGAGAGTTGACCACCTTACGCAATGGTCAGGGTCTAGCTCCAGCCTCCACAGATAACTGAAGACAATCGACCCTTGGTTCTCTCGGTTATACTGACTTTACTCAGCAGGATTTCTTCCATAGCCATCCATTTACCTTCAAATGCTGCAATATCATTGTTTCTAATTGCTGAGTAAAACTCTATGGTATATATGTACCACAGTTTTGGGATCCATTCATCTAGTGAGGGGCATCTGGGTTTGTTCCATAATTTAGCTATTGTAAATTGACCTGCTATGAACATAGATTTTGCTGTGTCACTGTAATGTGCTGAATCTAAATCCCTCGGGAAAACACCCAGGAGAGGAATAGCAGAATCTATGGTGGAGTCATCCCTAGTCTTTTGAGGATTCTCCACACTGCTTTCCAGAGGGGCTGTACCATTCTTTAATGATTAATTTGAAATTTTTCTGCTTTTATGAGCTTTTAGTATTTTAAAGCTCCCCACATACATTACTTTACCTGATCCCAACATTTTTGATACATGGTATTTTTAATTAAAATTTTTTCAAAATTATTTCCTTTTGTAATTTTATATTTTACTTATGGTTATCTTCCTTTTTTTTAATCCCATTTGACAATCTCTGACATGCAGTTGGACTGTTAATTTGGTTTGATTTTAATTTCTTGTGTTGGCGATTATCTTATGTCTTCTTGGTTCTTCTTCCGATTGCTTTTGCCCTTCTTGGAATTAATGTTTATTTTTAAATTAATATAAAATGCTCAGCCTTATTTACCTTTACTCAGTTCATTAAAATTTTTGTTTGTTCTAATTTTGTTTTTTATAATACTGAATTCATTCTTTAATTTGTAAGATTCTTCCTTCATGTATTATTAAACCATTTGATGTACAGAGTAGAATCCTTTCTATACAGCATTTCCCATACTTCGTCATCAGTGTCATACGTTATTCAACCTATACAATAATCCCCAAAATACATTGCTGCTAGTTTGTTGAACTGTTTATTTTCCTCCAAGCAAATTTAAAACAATAAAAATGCATTTTGTGCTTATTCTTAACATTGACATTTTATTTCTTTATTTACAGTGTTATGTTTAGTTACTATATTTATCAATATTTACATTTGACCTCACTGCCTCCTTTACCATTTCTTATATGGGAATTCTCTTGAAAATACAGTTTCTAGATTGTGTGCATCTGGAATATCTTTCAATTTCACTATTGAAATATGTCTTATTGGATATAAAATTCTTAGGTGTCAGGTTTTTTAATGTATTCTGAAGGTAGGTTTATTGTTCTCTGATTTTTAACAAAAGTCTGCTCTAACTCATTTTTTTAAATTCTGTAGATGTTCCACTCATCCCCTCCCTTGTTTGTCTTAAATATTTCCTCTTTATTGTTTGTGTCAACAATCTAAAAGTGACTAAGATTTTTTTTGTGTGGTGTGTGTGCTGTGCATTATGTCATTATCTCTTCAGATACATTTTTGGTCAAGTCCCTTCTTATACTGAGACTCCAACTGTACATAGGGTAGATTATATGGTGTTGAATCAGAGCTCCAGGATACTGTGTTCTGATTTTTTTAATCATTGCTTTCATTTTGTATTTATGTTTGGATGATTACTCTTGGAACTACAATTTTTAATTTAAAGTATCGAGTCTCTGATATTTTGTATTTTATATATTGTTTTCCAACATTTCCATCTATTTGTCTAACAAAATTTCCTTTCCATACTTTCATACCATCATCTTTTCTAATATTTCCTTTAAATATTAGTCATAGTTTTAAAATTCCTTGCCTGATTTTAATGAGAACTTAATAAACTCTAAGGCATATTTCTACTAACTGTAATTTTACTGAGAAATTTGTTTCAGTTTATTTTTTTAGTATTTTGATTGATTAGATATTACGTGCTGAAGAATATTAGAAACTACAGTAAATTGAATTTATGCCTCTTCTTTTCTCAAACTGTTGATATGTGTGTGTGTGCAGGGGTCAGTTTAGTCAGATGTTGAGCCAGATTTTACTTTCATTATTGCTGTAATTAGTTCACCACACCCCAAATTTTAAGTTCCTTTCATGGTGAAATGATACTGACTTATTTGTAGTGTTCCATCTTTTGTTTCTATAAGCTCTATATTCCTGTACCATGGAGGTTTTATTTTTCTATGCTGTTGCCCCTCAACCTGCTGTACATTGCTATAGATTACTTAATGGTTGCAGGTATATTGTTGGGGCAGGGTAATAGTCCTCAGTTCTCCTGATTAAGCCTCAATCTTAGATTCCATAGCTGGAGCTTCAGGGACAGAGATTTCTTAGCATTCTTACCCCTCTTCCTTAGGACTGCCAAACTCTTGTATCTGTATGAGTCTTACAGTGGAAGGGGATTTACATATCTTCCCAAAGTAGTAATCATATTAACTTTCAGTAGTGTATGTCCTTGGTCCAAGTGCATTTTCTGCAGCTCTCCAGAGCAGAGAGCTAGTTTTTATCCTTTTATACAAGGTACCTATAATCTCTGTGCTCTACAGTCAGGAGGATTTTATGCACTCTTCTGGCACCATCAGAATTTCTTCTTTAGAAAGAAGGGTCTGGAATATAGTGAGATTTTCTCTTTGCAATACCAAAGGTACTTCCTCAGATTTCCAATTCTGCCTCCAACATTTCATGAGAATACCTAGTGTTTACACATATCAATAAGCTGACAAGAGTTGATAGATAATCCTTCAAGTGGAGAAACATGTCAGAGGACTATTGGTTATCAATTGTCTTTTATAACTGCTTGCAAAGACTTACCCTAGACAATAAATATGATGGTGCAGTTCTCCCAGAGTGCTGCAAGTGCCTTAGATTAACTGGACGCTACATCTTCCAGTTGTTGGGGCCATTTCTATAAACTTTCATTACAAGTCAGCCCCTCCAACCTTACCCAGTGGGACTCAGAGACAAGGGAATACAGTGTGAACAGGAACTTATCCTGCCTTTTCAAACATGAACAATTAACCCTTTGTCTCTGACCCAAATTGCTGGTGTTTCTTGTTGGTATCCATGAAGCTAATGCAAAATAAACTTTCCTTGCTTACCAGTAAGGAAAATCTCAGATCCTTTATTGTCTTTGACTACAAATATTCGCAGAATCTTGTGTTCTGCTCTCCCACAAATTTTAAACTCTCCTAACAGCCTTTTAAGTCAAGGTTGAGCTCTTTCTTCTTAGTCACTTGTTTCTTCCTATGATTTGCCAAAAGTGAAATAATTACTGTGACCGTGGTACTGTTTCTCTTTGGATTCATCTACTATGCTTTGAAATTCAGTTCACTTGAGAAAAATCAAGTAGCTTTACAATTTTTTAGATTATCTACTTTTTCTCATTATTAGGATAACAATGACACTTGTAAATTATAAGCTTATCCTTAAATTTTTAAATACAACAATTTGACAATTTATGTCTTAAAATTTTTACTATTATGCCAATAAGTTCTACTTTATTCTTTTCATTTAAGAGAATGTCAAAATACTAAATAAGCAATTGCTTCCCTAATGGCATTTAAATTTTATTTGCTGTTTTCTGAGTCCAAGTAATGTATCACCTTTAAATGTGTTTAATGCATGTGTATAAGTGTTCTTCAGAGGAGTTCTCGAAAGTGAAATTTCTAGATACCTGATTGCACATGTTAAATATTCACAGCGAAAAATGTTCTCTTATCTTGGGCTTCTATTACTCAAGGCAAAGAAGGAGACTTAATTTTTCAACCACCTTACTAATACTTATTATTATCAGTCTTCTTAATGTTTGATTAAGTGTCTAGTAATAATAGCATTTTGTAGCTTTAATGTGGATTTTCCTTTAACAATGATTTAGTTTTTTAATCTATTCACTACCTATTCATTTATTGTAGGTACCAATCCTTTTGTGTGTGTGCTACAAATGTATTATTTTAGTTTGCTGAAGACAATAAAAGTATACCGATGTTTAGCAATTAAGCAATATCCTTTTCTGGTAAATTCAGTGCTTTTATTTTGAAATTCATTATTATTTGAATAGTATCAAAATTTTTTATTATTAACATACTATTTTATTTCTGCTTATAATGTAATTTGACACACAATGGAGTAAGTTCTGTTACTTCTTTTACTTTTAGAAAGATATCCTAATAATTCTCTCATACTCATTTTGTTGGATTATTTTGAGAATTAGTTTATTAATTTATAATACAAGATCAATATCCATATCTGAAAATTTGAAATCCAAAATTCTCCAAAATCTGAAACTTTTTGAGTGCCAATGTGAAGGTACAAGTAGAAAATTCGCACCTCACTTTATGTAATGGGTTACTGTCAAAACACAGTTGAATGAAAAATATTTTATTAAATTACTTTAGTCTATGTGCATAAGATGCATATGAAAGATTAATGAATTTCACATTTAGACTTGGGTCCAATCCCCAAAGTATCTCATTATGTAGCTTTAAATATCTCAAATTCAAAAAAGAAAAATCTGAAATTTGAACCATTTCTAATCTCAAGCACTTTGGATAGGTAGCATTTAATTGTGATTGAATTGGAATTAGATAGCATTTATTGATTAGTTTGGAGAATCTGTCTTTAGTGTGAAGTATCTATTTATTCATAATTTCTCTGTTATATTTGAGCAAATTGTCAGTATTTGCTTCCAAAATGTCTAAAATTTTTCTTAGGGTTACTTTTAATTACTTACATTTTTTATTGCTATTAAACTACTCATTAAAATATTTTGAATGGTTATGAATGAAATAGAAGAGGAAGCAAAGCTTACTGAATTAAATCATTAATTTCGGAACCAAACTGAATCTACTTTGCCATTTGCTAGTTTTGCAATGAAAAAGAAATTAATTATAATTTTTGTCTTAATTTTTCTCACTTTTAATACAGAGATAAAACAATATTTATTTTGAAAATTTCTCATAAAATTTAATAAGATAATAAGTATAAGTAATTTCTAGTCAAATTTAAATTTAAGATACTCAATAAATGTTATCCATTATAATGAGGACAGGTTTTGCTTAGTTTTTCTTAATTAATTTACCTGGTTGGATAAGTGTATAATTTTATCATCTGGAAAACTGATTTATTTTTTTTCTTTACATCATCAATTCCACTTCTTTCTTTTACATCACATTGGCTGAACCCCACGACCCTCCAGTGGAAGTTAATATCAGGTTGTGAGCCAGTATCCTAGTCTGTTCTTTAATAAACTATTTCCAATAATTAGGCATTATGTATGATCCTGGATATTACACTTTTGTAGACTCTTTTTCTATTTAATAAACTTCTTCATCATTTTAATTGACACGAGACTTTAATTAAAATGAATATTTATTTTAAAGCATATTGTGAATGATTTATTGATATTTGTTTTGTGGGTTTATTGAGATAGTGCTATTCTCTTTTGTCTATTAAAAGATTAGAGGTCATTCTATATAAAATGTTTTTAAATGTTAATATTTATATTTATGGGACTGGAGTGGGGGATTGTTACGGCTCGTGACTGGCATGTGGGAGTATCTGAGCTTGAACCCCAGCACCACATACACAGTGAGGTCTCAGAGCAATGAAAGCCACATGAAAAACTAAATAAAAATTGTTTCTATCTTTCTCTCTCTTTTACTCTCTCACTGTCTCTCTTTCTTTAAAAAAAATTTGTATATGAACAGGATTTTATTTTTATTTAATATACTTATGATCTTTGGCATTCTCTTAATCTGTTTATACACATGATTAATCAAAAACTGTCTTTACTTCTCTAGATTTCTTATAAGGCCTTATGTGGGCTCATAAAATGAACTAGATAAGCAAAATCATTTTATTTAAACTAGTACTATTAATTTTCCATATAATATCATTATTAATTTTCCATATAACATCATTTTAAAACAGTCTACTAATAAAGCTAGAACTGGGTCATTGTACATATTGTATAGTATTTGTTGTATGGATGTAAAATCATTGACATAATTAGTCATTTGATCCTCATTTTAAGAAAGCTTTCTTAGAATCTACCATATAATTAATGGTATTCTCAATGCCCTTACTGCAGTCAACAACACAAATCTCTGATCTCATGAAGCTAATACAACATTGGGTTAAGAAAAACAATGGACTGCTAACATAGTTTATACTGAAAGTCAGGGAATCATCCTTCAAATATCAGTTTTAAACAGTAAGGAGATGTAATACAAGGCAACAAACATGTTTATTTAGCACAATTAGAAAGAAATATCTCAGAGTTCACATTTAATTGGAAAAGTAATAAATATTAAAAGTGATGGATAACAATGTGTATTAGTCAATTTTATAGCTGCTGCGACTAAATGACCTGACAAGAACAATCTTAGGAGGAAAAGGTTTATTTATGGGCTCACTGTTTCAGAGGTTAATGTCCAGAGAAGGTCAGCTCCATTCCTTGGGGCTCAAGTTGAGGCTGTCCATCACAGCAGCAGACATGGCTCCAGTAAGCAGAGCTCAAGTTGTCAGAGCAGAGAGGGAAACTCCTCGCCAGATACAAAATATATACCCCAAAGGCACACCCCCAATGACCTTCTCCAGCCATACCCCACCAGCCCAGAGTTGTCAGTTAATCCCTATAAGGGGATCAACTCATTGATTGGGTTGAGGGGTTTTTTTTTTTTTAAAGAGAGAGGGACAGTGAGAGAGAGAAAGAGAGAAACAACTTTATTTAGCTTTTCACGTGGCCTTAGTTGCTCTAACACTCAGTTGTGTAAGTGGTGCTGGGGTTTGAACCCGGGTCCTCGTGCTTGCTAGGCAAGCGCCAAAACTGCTGAGCCATTGCTCCAGTCCCTGGGTTGAGGCTTTTCAACCAAACCATTCACCTAGGCCTTCCTGAATTGTCACACATGAGCTTTTGGAGGAACACCTCACATTCAAACCATAACGCAATCCATATTTTTAAATTTCTTCCTGCTATCCCTTCTCTGCCATCCTAAGCTGACATGATTTAGATTTTCATCCAATACCAGCAAAAAATTCTTTAATAAATGTATAATGAACATGTGTTTAGTTTTACAATGTGTTTTTGCTATAGAAATGAGTTGCTATCATTTCCTCTTGAATTACTTGTTCAACTTAGTGTATGAATTTTATAACTTTTTCAGAGAAGATCTGAGGAGATTAAAATAGCTAGGTCCTTCTAATTTTGTTTTTGATTTTTAATACACTCTTGATTAGCTTTATTTCTTGCTTTCTTATTTTTAGATATCATATAAAATGTGATATTTACTCATATCTATTGTTACCATTTATATTTTGTTTTTAAAACTGAATGATAAAAAATTTAATACTTGATATCTTGTGGAATTTCTAACACCAATTGCATGTCTTAATACATCTTTCTGGGAATATTAAATATGTGAATTTTGTGTTCCTGTTGTGGTTGCCTGTTTTTGTCTGTTACATTTATTATAAGTAATTTCTGCTATTCGTTATCATGTAATTTTTGTTTTGTAGATTTTCTTCAATGTCTGATAAATTGATAGAGATAGGTATGTAGAGAGAAATATTGACAAATATAGACATATATCATGTATTTATCCAAGTGTATATAATATTTGTGTTTGTTTCCTTTTTAGAAACTTTTATCAAGTCTGCTTAGAAAATTTAAGTAGATATTGGATTGGACAAGACTTATCTCAGAGACATACTCTGTTCTTTGTTTAAATTGATGAAGGGTATCAATTTTGTTGAATGGGGTACTTCCCTTACCAGTAATTTTGTAATCAAATTCAGAGGCCAGAAAACATTTGTAGTGCTTCTACCTGGCTTGAGTGAGTGGAGCCAATTCATAGATTAAGGTCCTGCTCAGGTTCCCCTATTTGCAATGACATTGATAGTGATCCACTAGCTACTCCTGCCTTATGACCACCACCTGCATGGATGGCCCATCTTTAAGACAGTTCCCTCCCTCTCAAGTAGTCTTGTGCCCACCACAGAAGTTAAAATTTTAGCCATTTTTTTCTGCTTTGAAATCTTCTTTAAATATATTAGCCAAGCATGAATAACAATTTGTCCAGAAGATAATTTTAGGGTTTTCATAATAAATTGTTGGCTTACCTAAAAGTCCACAGCTGGCTAGCCACTTTATTCAAAGTAATGCTCAATTATAATATTACCACCAAAAATACCATACTGTCCCCATACACTCAGTTGAAAGCATTCTTTTAAGCAACATATCAATTAAATTATTAAGACTTGGAGAGTTTTCTTTTCCTTAATCTGTAATATTTATTGAGTGAATTTTTACACAAGCATAGCTAAAAACGGTACTCTAGAAATTATTGGCTTGGAACTCAAGAAAGTAATCACAATTTTTGATGTAGAAATTAGAGTTCTTCATTAAAGTGGAACACTATTTTCATTAAAGCCATACTTGTTATACTAAAGTTTAATTAAGTATTTGTCCAAGGTGGAAAAGATTTTGTACTAGGAATTATGTTACATGTAAAAACCTAGGAAAAAAATTTATTTGTTGTGTAATTTAACAATTTGTCAACATTAAAACAGCTGCCTGTAACTTGGAGATGAACTGAAATAGGGTGATTAGCCCCCATAATTCTTTCATTATTCTCCATATTCCATATAATTTGAATGCAGTATGCAATCCTATGCCACTGGAAAATGGAATGGTGGAAGTGGTCCTAAGGTGCAGGCAATGCTTTGCGTCTCTTTTGTTGCTGACACTCACTGTGAAGAAAGCACAGCTGTTCTGAAGCACGTCTGTTGCCTTAGGCCTAGCTGGCCACATTCCACACATAGCACTTGGATTATTGTGCAAGAAACATAAGCACAGTGTTTTATAAGCTATTTTAGCTTGTGCTTTGTTGTTACACAGCATAATAGTTGAATAATAAATAATAATCAGCTAATAAATAATCTGGGAAATTCTGTTAAATATAGACATCTATATAGATATATAGATATAGATAATGAGACAGAACCCCAAATCGTTTTTTAAAATGAAAATATTCATTAATTTATTATACCAGATGCCTCTAATTTTTAACATTTTTTATGATCATGTGTGAAAGCAGAATGGAAGGGAAGTTAGTGAACATAAAGACAGAGAAGAGAAGGTGAAGAAAAGGTGAGTAGAGAAGAGTAAGGAAGGAGAGAAGTGCAGTGAAGGCAAAGGAAAGGGAGAAAATAGAGAAAGAAAGGAAAAGAAAAAACAACAAAATTGAGTTGCTTCTGGTCATGGATACAATGTGTTTGGAGCAGTAAAAAAAATAATGCTTTGCAGTTTATATTATAATTTGTTGAAGAAGTTTCATACAAGGCTGCTTGTGCCCAGGATCACATGATAAAATAGTCACTTCAAAAAGTATTGCTTTGAGTGGTGTTTTTCTGCAAACCCATCTGTCTGTCCAGAGTGAAGGACTGAGACTGTTAGAATTGAAGTGTTAGTCACTATGCTGCACCAAGATTGCCCCTAGAGACCATGTCGTAATAATTCCTTCCTTTGGAATAATTCAGACCAAACGCTTTTAGGTACAAAGGAGCAAGACAGGTATCTGCAAAAGGAGGTGGTTGTGGCATCCTGTCATAGCATCTAGAAACTAAATAGAGTGAGCAGAGAGTCTGCATTGGGCAGGAAGTGGTAGGAGCTTGACCTTGACCAGGTGCTGGAGCCTGAGCAGACTAAGACTGTTCATAGTATTTAATATCGTTTCTAAAGGAACAGGGAAAGCTTGTGTGTGCATATGCACACGTGTGTGTGTGTGTGTGTGTGTGTGTGTGTTTTAATAGAGTCATGCATCCACACCAGAATATACCCTTTTTAGTACATCAAAAGTTAGTTATTGCTTCTGTTGTTTCTTTGATAAAACCTGGCAGAGTTGAAGGGCTTTGAGTAGTTGACAATAACATGTTTCATTTTTCTTCAATAAAAGAAATCTCCAAATAAGACATAATATATAATTGAATCATCTAATACTTTTATGACATTTCTGCTACCAAAAATTAGTATGTGAATGTATTCCATATTAACATAAAATTTGTCTCATTTCATTATTAAAATGAGCATAAAATATGTTTGGTAGTATATTTAAGATAATTATAACAAGAATTTTATGTGTAGAACAGAAAAGTTGAAGAGACTTAAAAGAAAATAAAATAAGACATTTGTTTTACATTCAGATAACATTATAGAAAATTCTTTGCAAACCTTGAATGCAAATCTCGGCTACTGAATCCAGTAACTCCTTGAAAACAACTCTGGTGTGGAAATGTCATTAGCATACTCAGTTGCATATATTGCTCCATTATATCTGGACTTCAATGGCTATGGTAGCACTAGCTTCTTATGATGTTGGCTGGTGGAAGTTGAAATAAAGTCAGAAGCAATGCTTTATCTTCTCCTGAGCCAGGATTTTATCATCAGGGTGCTGTACCAATCATGGGAAATATAATCATCCACTTTATCACATTTCAAGTGAATACATTTTTGTTCTCCTCCACAGATAAGACCAGACAGTCAACTCAAGCAACCTGGAGCATTTGACTGCTAGAATTCTACTTCCCCATCCATATTCTCAGTAGATGCCAGAAAGAAAAAGCACTGTTGGAAGAGTGTGTGACCCCATTAGAGAGAAAGCCACAAATTTAGTTTGTTTTGTTGGCACGATTGCTACTGCCCTCAAGAACACATGCTTGTAATTCAAGGTGATCTGGAAGCCAAACTGCTCTGATAATTTTATCAATATGCCTTTTATCTTTTATTATTGCTTTCAGAATGCTTATAGAATATTTTCTTATTTCATTTACACTTTTTTAATTTTAAATATTTTCAGATTTTGATGTTTACCTCATTTGAAGAATTTTTAAAATTTAAAACGATAGTTTTCTTTTCTGCCTTGTAGGTATAACTCCACTTTATCCATTACAAATACAGTGGTTTTAATCAAATGTCTGGCATCTCTTTTCCCACATCTGATAGTATTTGTAACAAGATTCTGATCTTTTAGTTCGCTTTGTGATTACAATTGGCACAGTTCTGCTTCTTAAACTCAGAAATAATAATACCACTGAATTTATTGAAAGTCTTAATGTTCAAGACATTGTGCTAACATTTTACATCCAGAACTTCATTAAATCTTTGCAATATTCCATGCAGTAGGAATCATTAATAATGTCATTATGCAGATGGGAGACTGGATTCTCAGAAGTCAGTAGCTTGCCCAGGAGCCTCTATAATTGGCAGGACCAGGATTTGGACACAGTTTGTCTGATTCTAGAGTTTGAGCTTGGCACCATCTCACAAAGAATTTGCTAATGATTTTCTTTGGCTTTCTCATTTTTATCAGAAGTTTGAATTTAACTACCCAATGATTACTGTCTCATTGTAAGCTGCTGGCAAATATCCCTAGCATTTTTTTAGTAATAATGAGTAGTGATAAAAACCAACAGTTTAAACAAAATTCTGTAGCACTACCTGTTACAATTAGTGTCCTCCAGAGAAACAGAACAAGTAGATAAACAAAACCTATATACAACTTTATCTATGTTTATATGGACACAGACTTATTTTGAGTAATTGACTATGGTGGTTATGAGGCTGGCAAGTCTGGAATCTGTGGCAAGCCTGAGAGGCTGGATCTCAGGTAGGTGCTACTCTTTCAGTCTGATGCAAGATTTCTTCCCTAGGAAATCTCAATGTTTGCTCCTAATGCCTTCAACTGATTACATTAGACCTACTCACATCATTCCTGGTAGTTTTCTTTATTTGCCTGATAGCTTCAACCACATCTACAAAATATTACGTATAAAATACAATTACATAAATACTTATGTAACATAGCCTATCCAAATGACATATAAAATTAACTACCATATCACGTATAACAAAAAGCCAGCATTCATTTCATCAAATTTGTAATAACTCAAACTGGTAATTTACCAGTGTACACATGGGAAAATGATAACCATCCATATAGCATTCCTTCACATATTTGTGAACTTCAAATTTTGGATTAGTTGCATGGTCCTGAGCAGAATTAAATGACTTTTAATTATTTTTAAGTAGGGCAACTTGAAGCACAGTGATTCTGAAGTACTCTATCAAGAAATGTAATCATTGCTGTTCACTTTAGCCTTTACGTACATGCTATGTATATATTCATGTCACCTATTACTGTTATGATACCACCCCCCAAAATAAATTATTTATGCAAACTTACTGGCTTTATTTTATTTTAAAGTTCTTGCCACCAAATACTATAATTTATCTGATTGTTTTTCTCAAAAGGGTCCTTACAGAATATACAGGCTTCCTTGATAACTGTTTAATTAGCTTGTTAGATTGATTGAATCATTTATTGATCCAATCATTTATTCAAATATTATTGAGTATTTTATAGGGAATAGAGTGTATGTGGGAGTATTATTCATAAGAAGTTTTGCAGACTCGCTCTTCGAATTGTTTTCTAGAGCTCAAAAACATCTTACCATTTCAACTGGCATTCGATGCCAAAAGCTAACCTCACCTTCACCTTGCACATAGATTATTTCAATAACTCTCTAAATGATCCTGCTTTTCCCCTTTCTGCTGTCTTGATCATTTTCTTGCTGTCTTGCTTAGAAGAAATCCTGCTGTCTATAAGAGACCCATGAGACAAATAACTGAAGATGACTGCTGACTTTATTTTTGATATTTTTTCAAATTAAAAATATCATAACACTAAAATTTATTAAAATTTAGAAGAAACTTTTGAATTTTTCTTAAAAATGTACCAATTAGTACTGCATATCTAAGATTAAGCACTGCAGTAGATAGAATAGTGGTCCCCTAAAATATGTTCAGATATTATTCATCCTTAGAACCCATGACTTTTTTAATTTGGAAAACAAAATCAATCCTTGCAGATGTAAATATATTATTGAATCTCAGCAGGAGGGTATCTTTCTGGGCTAGCTAGGTTTGCTGAAAATCTAATGGCAACTAGCCTTTTAAAAGTAAGGTAGCAGGAGAGTAAATGGACAGAAGAGGAAAGCATTGAGACTAGAGAAACAAACAGAAGTAATGAAACCTTAAATCCAGGAATGCTGAAACAGCTCCTGGAAGCTGGAAGAAGAGAACAGTTCTTCTTTTGAGACCTCCTAATAGGAAACATGCTATTGGAGCTTGGACTTCTAGACTCCAAACCTAACAAATAATTTTTCTTCTTTAAATAGCTCAGTCTCAGGTAATTTTTTAAGTCAATGAAAAGAAACTGGGCCTGGAGCTGTGGCTCAGCAATTATGACACTTGCCTAGCATGAGCTAGGACCCAGGTTGGAACTCCAGCACCGCATATACAACTAAGTGCTGGAGCAATGAAAACCAGATGAAAAGCTAAATAAAATTGATCACCCTTTATTTCTTTCTCTCGCTGTCCCTTCCTCTCTTAAAATTAATTAATTAATTAAAAGAGGAGAAGAACACCCATGAGTTATTAGTCATGTTACCTGAGAGAAACAGAAGCAATAGGATGGGTGGATGGATGGATAGATGGAAAGATATGTAGATAGAAAGACAAATAGTTGTAGAGAGATTCATACGGATGAGAAATATGTGCATGAACATGGACTTGAGCATTTCTGGAATCTTATAGTCCATCTTCAAGTTGCATATCCAGAAAAACTGACACCATCAATCTCAGTTCCAGGTTGAAAACCTGAGAACCCAAGGGACCACTAGTATAAGTCCCAGAATATGAAACTGGAGAATTTGAAACTCTGATATCCAAACACAGAAAATATTTACCCTGGCCCCAGAAGAAAGAGAAAATTTAAATTTCTTTTGACATTTTGTTGTATCGAGGCTGTACACTAACAGATGAGAACAAATTTTTCTTAGTCAATCTTCAGATACAAACACCAGTCTTTCCTGTAAACACACTCAATTATTGATCTGCAAATAATGTTTTAACTGCTAAGTGATTATCCTGTATCTTTGTCAGTTGATACTTAAAACTACCAATGGCACTGAACTAAGGCTTAGAAAGATGATGGCTATAAGAACAATCCCTTCTTGGCATTATGGTCATATGATTTATCGGGGAAGATGCTAAGCAAATAATTATAGGTAACCAAGTATAGAGAGACAATTATGCCAACCAACTCTGTCAAAAAGGAATCAGGAGATTAGGGAAATATAAAGTGGAAGGAATTTGAGGGCCCAGGATTGATTTAACTGAGAAACTAATATTTAAGAGAACAAAACACTGAGCGTGATTGTCAAAGGAATGAGATGAAGAGGAAGAGATCCTGATAGGAAAACATTCGTGTGTGAAAACCAAGAGGAGGAAAGATGTCTTAAAAATGCTATTGAAGGAAATTAGAAAAATTTCCTGTGGTCAGAGTACAGAGAAAATGGCGCAGTAATGGTCGCATTACTGCCAATAATATTCTGGCTTGAAAGTGGCTCTTGTCACACCCACAGATTCTGACTTAAGAGATATACTAATAGTGAGTATATCATGTTGCTTCTAAATGGATAAATTATCAAGGATGTAAAAAGCCACATTACGCATTATGAACTTCTAATAACAGTAGAAAATCTCTGAAGTATTATAACCAGATAAATACTGATTTTAGTTTTTCATAAATGAAACTCTTTTTGGCAACCCTGTGTCCAAATGGTAGATGATTTGTTAAGATTGTATCTTTTAAATTTATAATATATTTGAGGCAAAATGAACTATTTCTATTTTGGATTGTGGGTTTATAAGTGGCATGCTCCCAATCTGGGCAAAGAAAAAGGGATTAATATGTATCCACTCACTTTTGTTATTTCTGGAAACATACTAAATTGAGAAATGGTTTTTAAAAATATTTTTGTTTGTTTCTAATGGGCAGAAACCAGCATGTTCAATGAGAAGTTGAGAATTCAGAAGCTGAAATGTAGAAAATAATTCATAACATAACCTATCTGAGAAAGCAGAATCTGAAGACAATAATGGAAAGACTCATTGAAATTTATAACACAGGGTCCTTATATTCATTCATTATGACTGATAAAACCATATATATACATATATATATATATATATATATATATAGAGAGAGAGGCATGCTAATAGTAGAAAGTTATGGAAACTGGAATGTATTGAAAATCAAGACTATTTGGTGTCAGGTTAGAGCTAATCTCACGCAGAGATAGCAACTTCCTGATGAGTTCTTAGATGGTGAAAAGGGCTGACTAGCTCTTTGGGGTCTCTCGTGTCAGTGTACTAATCCTGGCCTTGAGAGCTCTTTTCTCATGACATAATCCACCTCCCAGAGGCCCAACCTCCTAATACTACTGTATTAGTGATTAAGGTTCAACTTGTGAATTTGGGGAGGACATAAGATTTCAGGCCAGAGAACCCCTCAAATGCTATGGAATTATATACACCTGATACTCTGACAAAAGGATTTTAGATAAATCTAAAACGGAAATGGATAAACATCAGCTTAATACGATACTTTATTTTTTTTTATTTATTTGTTTTCTGGTCAGAGAAAGAAGTTACTTCTCTTTGCTCATCCAGTAAAAACCCTGGAGAGTGAAACACAAGTATATAATCTTGCCATGATGTCTTGCCATGATGAAACGCAAGCTTCAACTGAGCTCTAAAATATTGAATCTGAAGCACACAGCACCCACCCATACTCAGTTCTGAGAAAGAAACACTATAGTCAGTATTCCCCAAGTAGGACACTGGAAGAAATATCTGCCCAAATTTGTGTCTTCCTCACACATAAAGCAGGAGTGACATCTTTGTTTCTTCTTCGTATGTAGCTATTCCCTGGGATCCAACAGGGAAGAGAAAATGGCTGAGATATAGATCACAGTTCCTCTATTTGTATTAGTTTCTTTTTCTTTAAGAGAGAGAGAGAAAGAGAACAGAGAGAGAAAGAGAGAGAGAGAGAGAGAGAGAGAGAGATAGAACTCAAGAGAGAGGGAGGGAAAGAGGAAAGTGAAATAAACTGTATTTATTTTTATTTTCACCTGGCCTTTGTTTCTCTCACACTTAGTTGTGTATGCGGAGCTGGGGTTTGAACTGGGATCCTTGTACATACCAGGCAAGTGCTGTAACCACTGAGCTACCACTCCAGCCCTCTCTTTGTGTTCTTGTCTTGTGCCCTTCACACATTAATGGTTCAATAAAATGATGAAAGGTCGCAGAATGACAATTGTACACCAGACAAAAAATGTACAGATTGAAGTAGATCTTGGATAAATTTTAATAAGGGAATGAAACTGATAGAATACTTGACATATTAAAGTGACTTTTACAAATTCAGGTATTTGGAGTCAAATGATTGATTAGAAAACAGAAAACTAAACAAAAGTAATTAAAAATGCTTATTCCAGAACAGAATAAACATACCATGCAAGTTAGAAAAAACATGCTGTGCAAGTTAGCAAAAATGATGGCAAACGATAGTTTTGTTTAAGATACTGTATGCATTTTGATATGAGTATTGATCAAATTATAAAGCAAATTATGATACTAGTGTATAGGATTGTGTAAATGCAGATACTTTGAGGTGTGGTTGAAATATTCATTGCGGAAAATGAATAGATAATGCTCCCTGCTGAACAATCAGCACTAGCAGCTAGTGCTTATTACTTTGAGTAATGACAGAAAATAAAAGAACAACTAAATGAGGTGGAAGTGTTATATTTGGATATCAACAATAAATGGCAGGAGGGTTGAGAATTTCTTGAAGAATTTTTTAACTCCATGATTAGAGTATTCAAAGCACATGTAAGTTTACTTAGAAAGAATAACACAATTAAAAATTATACAAAAATGTTACTCTTTAATCCACCTATAATTTTTTTGAAGTTTAAATTAATTTAAACATCAAAGTAGGTATTTTTGGCATACTCTGCATGCAAAGATCATACAATGACAGCTTATTCTTTACTTATTTTTAAACTAAAAGTTTTGAGTAATTATACCTTAAGTTTAAAAGGTACTATTAACAAAATATGCAATAATCCAACATATTCATCTCTTTGGTAATTTAAACAATGACTTCTTATGGTCTACAATTTGAAAACACTGACTTCATTTCTAAGAAACTTCAGAATTACTTATGGAATGCTTAGGTAGGATTGAGTAGTAATTAAATAAAATTTTGATTCTCTTACTAGACTAGTAAATTTTTTTAACTTGCTATCAGAAGCCTGAATAAAATATTACTAATAAAATATTTATAAATGGAGAAAAAGCTATATCAAAAATATATTACCAGTTCTAAGCTCATTGATCAACTCAGAACCTATCATCTTCTTTAGTAACTAGGATATAGAATTATAAAAACTATATGATTGAATGAATATATTCCCCCCAAACAATACAATCTACAAAGCTAGCATATATACTTGGAATTTATGGTCCTTCAATGTAAGATTAAATTCTTTTTACAAGCAAATAACATTACCAAGGGCCTAGTTATTGTCTTTAAGTGGAAACAGAGTAGAAACACTGTTTATTAAACTCAAAATAATATTATAGAGAAGAACCACCCAAATAGGAAATAAAATAGCAATTGACTCATTTAACAACATCAGGAAAACAAATTTTCATTTTTAAATATGTAGGATACAAAATCGTGTACACACTGAGAAAACTTAAGACTTTTAGCCTATGTTCAACTATATGTAATTTTGACACATATAATTAAGGAGTAATTATAATTTTATCAATGATACTTGGTTCATATAATATATCAATTCCCTGGAGAAAAATAATTTCTCAGAACAATTTATGGTTTTCTTTACTACCTTTATTTTATAATAAATTAGGTAAGCATAAATTCTAAACATTACCCCCTGAAGAGATAGAGTGAAAAAAGACATTTTAATGCTCTATTAAGCATTTTTAATGATCTATTATGACTTTGTTTTCCATGAGAGTTATATCTATGTTAAACTAATTTTAAATTTCATTCCTTTTCCCCTATCCTGCTTCTTGGCAGTAGAGCTCTATAGATTATTTATAATGCGCTGATTAATTTAGACTATATTTATTTAGAAGCAAAGGTGTCCTTAAAAGTAGAATTTTTAGCAAAATAGAAATTCATTTCTTTCTCTTATGTAATTTTGATATAGACAATGATTGCCAACATGCCATGTGAGACTCAGGCTGTTCTCAGTCCTGTATGTACTCAATTATCCTTAATTTCTGTATCCCATGTCCAGGTTTCAAGATATAGTTTCAGTAGTCACATCCACTCTCTAATCAGCTAAAAAAAAAAGACTCAGCACAAAGAGTACAAATGGATCTCACAAGCCCATTTTAAGAAAGAGTATCAGAAATTTCTAATGTCTAACAGCCATTGTTAACGGAAGGATAAGAACTGTGTTATATATTCTAGAACATTATTAAACAGCTAATAATCCCACTACCATGCAAGAAAATGTAAGCAGATATTGAGGTATGCAATCTGAAATCTCTGCTACCTGTACAATCAAATTTTGAAAAAGTAACAAGATATCATCATACAGCTATATCTAACATTACATAAACTTGCATTTTATTTCATCAACATTTCTGCTTTAAATCCACATGGATGATTAAGATAAAGGTTTATATGAATTTAAATATAAAAGTACTATGCAACATGACCATCAATAAGGGCAAATACAAATCATGGAATGAAAATTGATGGTTTAAGTGCATTCACTATCAAGAAAGCAAGATATTTATAAAGATTCTTGGGATAAATTTATTTTGGAATTTTATATTGTTTTATTTTTCATGCAAATAGTAAGAATTTTTATGTTTTCACTAGACAATTTTAAAGCCTAATTTCTTTGACACTTAACTGCCAAAATCTTGCCAAATAAAGGAAGTCTCACTTCATTTTCTTTAATTTCTTCCTACACAAATACATCAGACTAAGTATGTTTCTATATTTAGGAACTCCAGCCTAACTGTACTAATGATCATGTACCTATTGAACGGTAAATCTCACCTTCTGGTCCTGAAATACAGAAACTATAGATCCTGGTGAAGAACTTAGAAGTCCACTGAATTTATTCTCTAATCCATTTGACTAAAAAACACATGTTATTATTCAGGTGAATTGGTCAACTCTGCAAATAATAGGTTGAAATTATTTTTAAAATTTCAAAACAGATTTTTTAAATAGCTTTCCTATGTTCCAGGAGTAATTGTGCTGAAGAAATCAGGAAATCCATCCCATACACAATAATCTCAAGTAGAATTAAATACTAGGGCATTAATTTAACAAAGAATATAAAAGACCTCTACAATGAAAACTATCAAACTTTGAAAAAAGAAATTGAAGAAGACATGAGAAGATGGAAAAACATTCTATGTTCTTGGTTAGCCAGAATCAATATAATTAAAATGGCCATTCTGCTGAAAGCTCTGTACAGAGTCAATGCAATCTCTTTCAAGATATCAAAGACATTCTTCATGGGTATAGAAAAAGCAACTCTCAAATTCATTTGGAGCAACAAGAAACACATAATAGTCAAAATATTATTACGCAAGAAAGATGAAACAGGAGGTGCCACAATACCTAATCTGAAATTATACAATAGGGCTATAGTAACAAAACAGTGTGGTATTGGTATCAAAACAGAAATGAAGACCAATGGTACAAAATAGAAGACATTGAGAAAATCTCAAGTCCTTAACTATCTGACATTTGAAAAAGAGGACAAAAATATAGCATGCAAGAAAGACAGCCTGTTCAATAAATGTTGCTGGATGAACAGGACAGTCATATGCAGACAACTGTAATTAGATCCTTATCTCCCATCCTGCACAAAAATTAGATCAAAATAGATCAAAGAATTACGAATTAAGCCAGATACTATAAAATTGCTAGAAGAAAAAATAGGATCAACACTCCACCACAAGAGTCTAATAGTACAAGAATTAAATCCAAGAATTAATAAGTGGATGCCCCTAAATTGTATAGATTCTACACAGCTAAAGAATTAATCAAGAATGTCAAGGGAAAACCCAGAAAATGGGAGAAAATCATTGCCTGCTATGCCTCTGACAGGTGAATTATGTACAGAGTATACAAAGAATTAAAAAAAACTGAACACCAAAACCAAAGAGTCTAATAAATGAATGGACTAGGGAACTAAACCAAAATTTCTCAGAAGAGGAAGTCTAAAAAGCCAACAAATATATGAGAAAATGCTCTATCACTAGTAATCAGAAATGCAAATCAAAACTTTCACTGAGATTCCACCTCACTCCTGTCAGAGTGGCAAAAATGATGAACATGAACAATAACAAATGTTGGAAGGGTTGTGGGGATAAAGGAACACTAACACACTGTTGGTTGGACTGCAAACTTGTACAGCCACTCTAGAAAGCAGTGTGGAGACTCCTCATAAAAGTAGGGATGGAAACACGTTACACGCCAGCTATCCCACTCCTGGGTATTTTCTTAAAAGAACTAGAATCCGCATACTACAGAGACACAGCTACACCAATGCTTATAGCAACTCAATTTACAATAGCTAAATTGTGGAACTAATCCAAATGCCCCTTGCTGGATGAGTGGATTTCAAAAACTGTGGTATATATGTACAATAGAATTCTACTCGGCTATTAGACAATATGATATTATGGCTTTTGCAGCCAAATGGATGGAGATGGAAAAATTATGCTGAGTGAAATATCACAAATGCAGAGATTTAAGGGCTGAATGTTTTCTGTCATAGATGGAAGCTAGATTAAATCCTAAGACAGAATGAAAGTTAGCTAATTTTAAGTAATAAACTCACAACAGTTGAAATTTTGTATAAGCTGGGAAAGTCATGTCTATGAAGGTGGCGGGAGAAGGGAGGGGATTATGGAGAGGAGGGTGAGATAAAGGGGTTATCAATACAACTGGGAATACTTGATTCCCATGAGAATCCTAAATATATACAGGCAGGTAGAGAAACTCAGAAATTTTAAAAAATATATACATGTATATGCTCTTTTCCAATTATGGTATGAGGGTATTACAGAGGAGACATGATATTGAGGAATGGATGAAGGTGGGGACATCCCGGACTAGGATCAGCTTTAACTTATTATGTCAACATCCATGTATGCATGAATGTGTAATGATTCCCTCCAATAAGACTATGTCAAACAAATAAAAAGAAAAATGTATCAGAAACAGACATGTTGCTAACTAAAAGATATAGTACACATAAAAATGCTATTACTAAACTGCTTATTCTTGTAATATTAATATTAATTCTTTGTAAAACTAAACTGCTGGTTATAACTTCAAAATTCCATGCCATTTTTTATTTTATATTTTTCTCTAAATATTGCAGCCCACTCCCCAGAAGGAATTATCCAGCATTATCCTTTCATGTTTCATGACATGATGATAATATGATGTTTCCATTTGGATTCCAGTATTACATATCTTCTATAGGACTCAGACATCTGAGGGATACAATGAACATAATACTTACTTTAGGAAATCTGTGAATTTAATCAGATCTCACCATAGTAATTAACTTTATTTACTTTATACATAGAAGAGAAAAATTTCTTATTATCTAGGGAAATATTTTAATTATCTTCCAGATTCCATGTATGAGAGATGGAATTTCACCTTCGCATTATGAACAGGGCCAAACACAGGGCTCCTGACACTAGCAAGATGAGATCAATATCAGTTTCTTAGTTATACAAACTGGCACCCTGGGGGAAGAATATACTCCATGCTGAGCAGAACTGCATGGGTCCTCACTTAAGTTAAACTGAAGAAGAGAATGAACACCAGGATCTGTATGAGCAGTCTACGTAGGATAAAGAGGATTGGTTGCCCCAGAATTTCTATTAAGATTGTAATTGGTTTGTTTGATTGGTTCCACATATTACAAAGGAACCAAAATTTGCTATTCAGGGATAAGCAGGAATTAGACCTAGTCAATTTGATAAGAAGGGTTGTTGGCTATAGGACCTTGTTCATGGGACAGAATGGGAAGGGAACTTGTCATTTGGAATTTTGAAGCCCTCCTGACTTTCCCCTTTTGTCTATGCAACACATAATGTTGTGTGTTAAATTTAGACCTTGTGCCATGGGTAATTGTGTTGACCTGGGACTGGTTAGGAGAAAAAACACAATGCCTTTATCAGTAATACAGTGTCCTCACATTAACACCAGCATTGGATAGTGTCGATATTTTTTATTTTAGCCTTTCTAGACATTATTATAATAGAGCTATGATTCTATTGTGGATTTAATTGGCATCTGATGGCTAATGTTAATTATTTATGTGCTTTTTATGATCTTTTCATGTGTTTGCAATTTCTATATCCTCTTTGATGAAATATGTTTATGTTTTTTGCCCACTTGAATTTGTTTTGTTTTGTTTCTGATTTTTACAATAGAATTTTCAGAAATCATTATATGCCTTAGATATGAGTCATCTGATAGACATGCAATTTTCAAATATTCTCTCCCATTCTATAAGTTGCCTTTTTCAACTTACTTTAAAAATGAATAATGATTGCACACATCAGCAGGGTACAATTTAATATTGTATGCAATATATACTTATATACAATGTGCGATGATAAAATTAGGGTAATTAGCAAATCTGTCACCTCAAGTACTTACCATTTCTTCCTTTTGGAAATATTCAAAATCCATTCTTCCAGCTATTTTGAAATACACATTAAATTATTGTCAACTTTCATCAGTAAGTTCTGTGCCACAGAACATCAGAATTAATTTTTTTCCTTTCTAGCTATAATTTTTGTATCCATTTTCCAACCTTCTTCTACCCCCTCCTGCTACTACTGGACAGATTCTAATAACCATAATTTCACACTTTACCTCTGTGAAATCAAGTCTTTTAACCTTCGCATATGAGTGAGATCATATCTCTCTGTACCAGAGTTATTTCATTTAACATATCTCCCTGTCATCCATGTCACTGCAAATGACATGATTTCATGCTTTATTGCTTAATAGTATCCCTTTATTTACACATCACACATTTCTTTATCTACTCACCTGTTCATCAACACTGAATTATCATGAATAGTGCTGTAATAAACATCTGAATGCAGACATCTCTTCAAAATACTGATTTATTTACCCTTCCCTGTGGTGGAGTTGCTGGATCAAATGGTACTCCTCCTGTAGTTTTTGAAGGAAGCTCCATATGGTTTTCCATGATGATTGTATTAGTATACATCACCACCAACATTGTAACAGAAAGGTATGATCTCATTCATATGCGAAGGTTTAAAAGACTTGATTTCACAGAGGTAAAGTGTGAAATAAGTGTCCTGACAACACTTATTTCTTGTATTTTTGATAATAAACTCAATTATTCTTCTGAAGCTTTTTTCTGTTTTTTTTTTAATTTTTTATTTTGAGCAACCTTACAAGATTTTAACAAAATAATATAAAATGTGTATAAAATATGCATATATTCTGGATATTGCAATTATCCCCAGGAGTGCCCCCCCAATTACCCTCCCTTATCGCTCCCTTCCCCTTCCCACTATAACTCTAAAAAAAGTATTAGATTGTAAAGCATTACATCTTATCTGGATATAACTCATGCTACTAGACCAACTTTCTCATTGTCCAGGGTCTAGTCCCCACCTCCACAGATGAGTGGAGACAATCGACCCTTAGATCTCTGGGTTAAGCTGATTTTACTTAGCATGATCTCTTCCATAGCCATCCATTTACCTTCGAAGGCTGCAATATCATTGTTTCTAATTACTGTGTAATATTCCATGGTATAAAT
>PVKS010019076.1:0-15731 GCA_004027875.1 Aplodontia rufa
CCTTAGGGAAAGGCAGCACTAGGAAGAGATTAGGGTGCACTAGCCCTGAGGGTTTGGAAGAGGAGGGGAGGCAAGGTCAGGCCACATTTTCCTCACACCACAAATGCTCACCTGGTATTATCCCTGGGGCATCTGCACAGGCAGTCTGAAGTGCTGCTGCTGCTGTTGATCTTGGCAGGGAAGCTGCAAGGAATGATTTTCCTGAAGCAACCCCTTGGAGAGAAGCAAGAGCAGAATTTAAAAAACTTTCCCCCATCCTCTCTCTCTTGATTGCTGGCTCAGACTGAAGCCTATTCAGAGTTATCCTCCAGTCCTCCTGGGGATTTCTCATCTCACTCATCCAAATTTTCTGTTTGCTTTTACTATTTCTCCAGAGCTGACTCCGGAGGAGGGAGTCAGAAGCCTGTGTTACTAGTCTGTGTTGGCTCCCTTCTTTCTTGTTAAATGTGTGTTTAGAGTAATTTAAGAGCATTTGATCTTCCAGGAATAATTCTTAGCCATTAGCCTTCCCATTGTTAGTTGTGCTACAGCTTTGTCAGTGCTTTTTATAGAGGCAGCAAGAGAAGGAGGATTTCTTTATAAGATAAATGCTGCTTCTTGAATCCTTACATCTGTTCCTGTTTGAGTGAAAACAGAAGCAGATCTTCAAGTATTTGTATTTATGTCTGGCGCTGGATTCATTGTCTGTAGTTGGCTTAACTAGTTTTGCCAGCTTGTGGAGACATGATGAGACTTTCTGTTTGCTCATTTGATCATTTTCTTGTTGGTGCTGTTATGGTTTGGATATGAAGCGTTCCCCAAATGCTCCTGTGTTAATTTTAAATGCAGGGATGGTTGGAGGTGAAAAGATTAGGATATGAGAGTTGTGACCTAATCAGTGGATTAATCCATTTGATGGGTTAAAAATTTGAAAGGACTAATATACTGGTCATTGTAGGCAGGAGGGGCATGGCTGGAAGAGTTGGGTTGCCAGGGTCATGTCTTGGGGACAATATCTTGTTCTCCTGGCTTCTCTTTCTCTCTTTGCTTCCTGGCCACCATGTCCTGAGATGCATTCCTCTGCCATGCTCTTCCTATGATGCTCCGAGTCACTCAAAGCAATGAAGTTGGCCAGCCATGGACTGAATCTCTAAAACTGTGTGCTCAAAATAAACTTTTTCCTTCTCTAAATTATTCTTGTCAGACATTTTGCTCACAGCAACAAAAAGCTAACTTTGTGCCTGATCATCGTGTTGGTTTACTGTGGATATAGCCGTAGTTGATAGCATAGCAGAAACAGAGGTTGCAGGTGTTTAATTTTATCCTAGAATGAGTTTTTTCAACTTGTATTTAATCATTTTCTTTCATGAAAGAAATCTTATCTTTAATCTTATCTTTGTCTCAGTTTGTCTTAGTTAATGCTAATATAAATAAGGGAGATGTATCAAAACTTACCTAGAACATATAATACCTTAATTTTTTTATTTAGTAAAATATGTACTATAAAATTTGCCATTTTTACCATTTTAATGTACAATTCAGTGGCATTAATTACATCACAAAGTTTTATAACCACCACCAGTATTTCCAAAACTCATTGTTCCAGAGACTCTAGCATTTAGGTAACAGTTCCCCATTTTTCCCTGCCCTGAGCCCTGGCAACCTCTAATCCACTTCTGTCTTTCATGAATTTGTTTAGTCTCCATATTTACTTGTTCATATATTTATTCTAGTCAGTTATTCAATACTTCCATCTTTTGGGGGTTGTGAGTGATGCTGCAATGAACATTGCAGAGAAGTAGCTCCATCTTTGCTTTTGGTTCATTTGGGTGTCTACCGAGGATTGGAATTTCTGAGTTATATTTTAATTGCATATTTAACTTTTTGAAGAAAAAGAGTGAGAGTTTTACCCACTTTTTAAGTCTGTTTTACCTACTTGTGCTAGTGATGAGTACTATTCTTTTCTTTTTTTTTAAGAGAGAGGGGCAGTGAGAGAGAGAGAAAGAGAGAAGCAATTTTATTTAGTTTTTCATGGGACTGTCGTTGCTCCAACAGTTCGTTGTGTTGTGTACATGGTGCTGGTTTGAACCAGCATACTCCCGCAGGCAAGGCAAGTGCTGTAACCGCTGAGCCACCGCTCCAGCCCGGATGAGTACTATTCTTAAAAAATAATAGCATTGTTAATGTTGCATATGCATGTCTTTATTCCAGCCCGGATGAGTACTATTCTTAAAAAATAATAGCATTGTTAATGTTGCATATTCATGTCTTTATTGCGAGTACCATATTGGTATAATTTGTATTGCTTTAATTATCAATGAGCTTGAATTATCAATGAGCTTTTTCTTCTTATTAATGATTTGCATTTCCTCTTTTTTGAATTGTCTGTTTAGGTTATTTTTTTAAAAATTAGGTAATTGGCATTTTATAAAACTTGTGTTAATCCTCATCCACTTTCACCTATTTTTCTCTGCCAGAAGTATGGATCATTTAAAAAAAAAATTTTTTTTGAGAGAAGAATAATGAGAGAGAAAGAGACAGAGAGAACCAAATTTTATTGAGTTTTTCACATGGCTTTCGTTGCTCTGACACTTAGTTGTGTTCGTGGGTGCTGGGGTTTGAACCTGTGTACTTGCGCATGCCGGGCAAGCGCCGTAACCACTGAGCCACCGCTCTAGCCCCCAGTAGGGATCATTTTTAATGCTGACTTTGATGTGTTGATCTTTTAATCAGTGACGTTTAAGTTCCTCCTGGTCAAAGTTCTATTCTGCACTTGTAGAAGTTTGGGATTTCTGAGCAGAGTAATAATAAGTTTAAATAAGAAATATAATTTCAACCAATTGAATCATGGACAAAGCATTCACATATTCATTACTCCTCTATTAGGGTCATTTTCAAGATTGATAAGCATGAAGGCTATGTCTAATCTAAGTTACTCATAAGAAATGTTGTGGAAGGCAGAAAGGTTTGATACAAAACTGTTCATTCTGTGTATTTCATCTTCTCTGTAGGTGGTGCATGACTTGGAACTTTATAACACAGGATATTTTCTAGGCATGTTTATGAATTCTTTTGCTGTCTTTAAGGTATGTTCAGTTTGCTATATAATTTGAAGATCTTAGTATCTTTTGCTATATCAAACGCTATCAGAATTAATGATCATTATGAAACGATAACTTTTTATTAGCTGTGTCACTGAAGTGCACTGTTAATTAAGTATAATTGGAAATGGCAAGATAATCTCCCTTTCAGTTTTAAACGCAAATGGGAAAATTCACTATTAGAGAGAAAAATTGAATTATCACTAAACAAATAACTTATTTCCTTCATTACTTTGATTTTGAAATGGCTAGTCATGCATAAGAGAGAAAGAGAAAGAGAGTGGGTGAGCTTATCTGTGTGTGTGTGTGTGTGTGTGTGTGTGTGAGAGAGAGAGAGAGAGAGAGAGAAAGGGAGACAGAGAAACTGTGTGTAGCTAAGCTCTCAAAAATGAGCAAGAGTGAGTCTAGAGTGTTGGAGACATCTGTGATTGAGAGCATCTAAATATTTATTTTAAAATTAATTTTTTTTCTAGGAATGTGGTCTCTGGGTATTGACGGATGCAAACCTCGTGAAGGATTATGTTGATATTGTTTGTAAGTAAACCCTGGCATTATGCTTATAAAAAAATCTGTCTTTTATGTCAGACATTTAGCATTATTTTATAGAGGTATAGATACTTGCTGTTTGAACATGAATATTGTGTCTTAAAATGTTTGGAATTTAATGTGCTTGGAAGTCTCTCTGGGCGATGACATAAAATGTTCATCTGAGCTCCTATCTAGATCTTTGAAATTAATACTTTCCATTTGTTTTGTGTAATTCTTTGAGGTGGTTACAGTTTGGACATATTGGTTCTAAATTGCATTGCAAGCTGTGCTATTATTTTGGAAGTAGTTCAAAGGAGAAACATATTTTTGAAACATTTGTGTTCTCTAGCTTTTTGATGTTCACTTAGAAATAGCCCAGATGCCAAAAGTAGGCTGTCTCTCTGTCCATCATGACACACCCTTCATCGATGAAGTTGGCCACTCCAAATAAAAAGTATGCTTTTAGGAAGAAGTCATAAAATATTTTGACTGAAGGAAATGTATAAATAAGAATGGTTAACTGTAGAAATTATTCCTCCTTATTTTTTTTTTTGGTAAAATTTACTAATATCATCATTAAAGGGTTCCAGTTTCTGTCTCTGAATTCCCTATTCCTGTCAGGTGTTCCCAGTTACTCTGTACTCTGTTCTCGAACTTTAAAAGATATTTCATAGTCTTGAAGATTTATGAAGTTTTTATGATCTCCGTGCATTAAAAATATGTGGTACACTTAATTTCCTCATATAGTTCTGTGCCCTATAAACCTTCCAAGGATCCATCTTTATCTATTTTTGTCTGTTTTTACCCATCTCTATTATCAAATCCTGGCTGATGCTCATTGTAGTCCTTATATTATTGCTAGCACTAAGGAGCCAAAAAGAGAAGAGTAGGAAAGTTATAGATGGTTTAAAACTATGATACTTTTCAATACTTTAAAACTTCAAGTTAAAAATTTAAGCAACTGACCTATATGTAGTTTTTTAAGTTATTGGTCATTAGGGAGAAGAAATATTTAAAAAAATATTTGTGGATCTGAGGTCACTGTCGATGTGGTGTTTGGTAAATTACTTGACTTCTCTGTTTGTCAGATTTCTTATCTGAGAAGGGGAGAGGGCTGGACAAGACAAACCCTAAGAACGCATCCAGCTGAGCGGGACCATGATTTTGTGCACCATGTTTTCAGTTCATTCTATTAAGTGACTGTTTTCCTAACTGTCATCGATATTTATTTTTAGATGATACTGCAGAGTATGCTGAGAAGTTTGTGGAGGAAAATGAGGGATATCCAGTAGATATTAATGAGTTTTCTTCTGTTAGCAACCCACGTGTGAGAAAGCATTTTCCAGAGACTTGGATTTGGCTAGACACTGATATGGGGTAAAAATTTATGAAGTTCTTTGTTTATATATATTTTGCTTAGTATATGTTTTAAATAAGTTTTGCCCTCTTCCTACTGTTTAACTACATAGTTGGTGAAGAAGTAAATAGACCAAGAGGATTTTGTTTTAGGATGATGTTTATCAAATCTAAGTAATAGTATTTAACAAAGCCACGTGTAGATTGTGGCAGGAGAGTATCAGCAAGAAGACAGGTCTTTTTTTTTTTTTTTTCTAATGAGGGGCAATTTTAAATTCTTTGAAGTCTCATAGTTCTCACTGGAGAAAAATGGCCAGAAGTACGCGTTGCCTCTGGGTGAGAAGCACTCATGATAACCTCCTGGATCACTTGCAATGCTGCTAGTGATACTCATAAGACATCGCCCAGGGCCGAAGGGCTGTAGGTGGTAGAATGAATTCAGCTTAGCTGCTAAACCTTGTGCTACTTGGTAACTGATCAGATAAATCCTGACAAATACACAGTAATTTATAAGCAGCCATTTAGGAATACTTGAAATAAAACGTGAGTCAAATCTCAGAAAAAATAAATAACAGCATTGACAGGGATACAGAAAAGTAACTTTTCTGAAAATTGAGAAAAACATTGGAGTAGAGTTTGAAAATATGTATTTATTCTCTATACAAAATTTATGAAAATATAGTGGTCATTCTGAATATATAAACATTGTAGAAAGAGTTTATTGGAATTTGGATTAGTATGCAATACTATGGCCTTATTAGGACCCATTTCTTGAGAACTTTGAATCTACTTTTTTTATGCTAATGGTTTTAAACTTACATATGTAAATGATAAAGAAAATTAAAATTCTTTGAAAAATAGTTAAGGTTATATTGATTTATTTTGAGATATGTCAGTTCTTGGATTTGTGATTTTTATGTTTATCTTGACTTCAGATCCAGGATTTATCAAGAATTTCAAGTTACAGTACCTGATTCTATCACTTCTTGGGTGGCTACTGCTTTTGTGATCTCCGAAGACTTAGGTTTTGGACTAACGACCACTCCAGTGGAGGTAGCATATGAAAGGGCTGCTTATTACTGTTACAGTACTCTGAAGCTAAGGAAGTTCCAGCTACTCAATTGATTTTTTTTTTTTTAAGAGAGAAGGACAGTGATAGAGAGACAGACAGACAGAATCAATTTTTATTGAGTTTCTCACATGATCTTCATTGCTCAGACACTTAGTTGTGTACGTGGTTGCTGGGCTTCGAACCCGAGTACTTGAGCATGCCGGGCAAGCACCGTAACCCCTGAGCCACCGCTCCAGCCCCTACTTAATTGATTTTTAAAAAATGATTGCTGATAATGTTTTTCATAGTTTAGAGATTCTTTGTTTTTGCCTTTCTGCTTTCCATCTGCTTTAAATTTTAGAAAGGGAACTGTATTAAAGTGTTAAGTTTGCTATGTCCATATTAAGATTAGCATAGAAAAGTTGATTATTGATGTGACCTAATTTCCAATGGCCAGAACAGAGAGAGAAGAAGAGAGAATTTTCATGTGTTCTTCAAGGATGGGCACGACTTCTTAATGTCCTCTAGTGTAAATTCCATCACATCTGTTTAGTCAAATTACATCACATCTTATTTCCAGTTACTAAGAGGAATAACATGATTGTGAGTGGCCAAAGACCAATACCTCTCACTTCTATTATTCACGAAGTCCCCTATTGATAACATTTTGTGTTGCCTCTTTAGAATCCCCAAATGAAATTCATAGAAAGCATAACATACCATCATGTACAATTTCAAAAAAATTATCATGATGCCCTAAGTGAATAGCAAGAGAAATAAAAAGAAAGTAATACATGATGTGTTTTTCAATATGTTAGTGATCAGGAATGGTTGCACTAGAAGGTATGGTGACATATTTAAATGCTTATGTCATGTCTGGAATTACCCTGTGTGCAAAAATGTGGCTTGATGTACATGCGTTATTTCCGCAACTCAAAAAACTTGACGTATTAAAGTTTTATTCATCCAGTTTTGTGGAGTCATATATAGCATATAAGACTTAGTTTTCCATGTGACCAAGACTGGAAGAAAAAGTAGCATGAGTGGTGTTTTAGTTAAGAAGATATGACAGAACCTATACTATAATTTGCCTTCAACTTTGAACATAGAGGTGTAGAAGAAAAAAATGAGAAATTTCCATATAACTCCTTTCTTCTAAGAAAAAGAAACAAAAATGTCTTATGTAGCACCATCTGACTTTTGGAATTTTACATTACATAGTTCCATTTTTTTAATAAAATCATAAGTAACTCTTTTCCTTCAAAAAAAAAAAAAGCTTGATGGGTGCTGCCAGTGGTGATATAAATTTCTGAAATGGTGAACAACTTTTGGTAAAGTTATAAACAAACAAGGATTCATTCTTCTCTTGATTTAAAAAACAGTTACCTTCATGAAAAATTCAGTGTGCATTATATACAGATTGAAATTATGTTGTGAGTTTAGGTCATTTTATTTATTTATTTTTTAAAGAGAAAAGGACAGTGAGAGAGAGAAGGACAGAGAGAGAGAGAGAGAGAGACAGAGAGACAGACAGACAGAATCAATTTTTATGGAGTTTTCCACGTGGCCTTTGTTGCTTCAACACTTAGTTGTGTACATGGGTGCTGGGGTTTGAACCTGTGTACTTGCGAATGCCAGGTGAGCGCTGTAACCACAGAGCCACCTCTCCAGCCCCAGTTTAGGTCATTTTAAACAGATACTTTATCTTTGTGACTATGTAAAGAAACATTCAAGAATCCTGAGGAACATGAGACTGTTCTTCATTGTTTGAGACTGTCCTGAAATTGCAGACCTTCACCCACTAAGGTAGCACCCTCTGATCACTGTGACAAACTAAGACACCTTCACAAATGTTCAAATAAACCTCTAGAAGGAGTTATTGTTGTTGGTGAGACCATTGGCATAAACTAAACCTCAGAAGTAGGGCAGGGGCTTGCTTTCCCCTGCAGGAGGAAGCACATATGGGTGTGTGTGTAGAAGGGAGTCAGCAGGCTGTCCCTGGCTCGGCTGAGTTAAGGTTTACCACATTAGTCCAAAAACAGGGGCTGTTTGATTTGGGTAGTGGCATTTAAAGCAGATGGTGGGGTTAATATAGCATAACAAAAGAGCAACTTGCTTTGGTATCAGACAGGCCAGCATCCAATGCTGGTTCCTCCACTTGCCCATAATAAGAGGTTCTACTAGTGACAGAGGTCTCTGAACTTTTCTTTTCCCCGTTTAATAGGAGCATAATGCATTCATAGAGTTGTAATGATAAGTGAGATAACTTGTGAAGTGCATGGTTCCTCTGAGGCGCTTAATAAAGAGTAGAAGTAATTATGTTAAATCACACAAATCAAATAAATTTGCTGTAAGTTTTTATTTGTCTTCTGTTGATAGGCAAATTGGACATTTCTAGGTGGACTTATAAACTTTGCAGACTTTGTGAGGATTGTTTTTAAATGTATATAATGTGAAACATTTGATCTGAATAAAAATATATACTTACTGTGTTCTTTCCAGCTACAAGCCTTTCAACCATTTTTCATTTCTTTGAATCTTCCCTACTCTGTTATCAGAGGTGAAGAATTTGTCTTGGAAGTAACCATATTCAATTATTTGAAAGATGCCACTGAGGTAATATATCCAAGGTTTTGTTGCTTGTTTATGTTTTAGGAGTTAACATGCAGGGATTACCTTGGGTAGTGTTTGGACGTCTGGGCTTCTAGGCATGTTATGCCTTTCTGAGAGGTTGATTCTGGCAGCCACAATTCTTCCTTATGGTCTTGGAGGCATGCCTTTATCTTTCTTGCTGCCTAACCCCACCCCACTTCACACTATGTTTTCCCCTGACCCCTACATCTAGAATGTGTTGCTACTCTCATTCTGTGCCCACTGTGGTTGGCAAGAATTTATTCCAGGACTTGGCTTGGAACTAAGATGCCTTTCCTGAGCAACCCCACCTGTTCTGCTATGTTTACAGTCCACATAGTTATACTGTGTGTATGTTACACTGTCAAGGATTTATTGTTTGAGTCGTGTGCTTTGTTTCCTTAGCTAATCAGTTCCCTAAAAGGCTGGAATTAGGTCCAGTGTTTCTGTTGTACCCACAGTATTGTTGACCAAATGGTCGATATTTCCCCTCAGGGTAATTAGGGCTATGCAATTAACTTTATTGCATGAAAATGGTATGATTTTTTTTTTTTTTTAAGAGAGAGGGACAGTGAGAGAGACAGAGAAAGGGAGAAACAACTTTATTTAGTTTTTCACATGGCCTTAGTTGCTCCAACACTCAGTTGTGTACGTGGTGCTGGGGTTTGAACCCGGGTCCTCGTGCTTGCCAGGCAAGCGCCGAAACCGCTGAGCCACCGCTCCAGCCCCGAAAATGGTATGATTTTTAAAGCATTGCATCTATATGGTAAAATGTTTTATCATCATCATCATCGTCATCATCATCATCATCATAGCTGAGGATTAACAGGGCTTTGCTCATGCTAAGCATACACTTGCCTATGGAGCAACACCCCCCGTCTTTAAAATTTTTAATTGTGTGTGTGTGTGTGTGTGTGTGTGTGTGTATATATATATATATATATATATATATATTTCTTTAATTCAGAAATTTGTTTGTTGAATAATCACACAATCTTTTAATGAAATTATCTATCTATCTATATATATATATATTCTGAAGATCAGATTTACCCCCAAGAGCGTCCCCCATTTACTCACCCTTATTCCTTCCCTCCCCTTCCCAAAACATCTCTAAAAATGTATTAGGTTGAAAAAAAATGTATTAGGTTGTATAATATTACACCTTATCCGGATTTAAAGGATGATAATAGACTTCCTTTTTAATGTAGTCAGTGTGGTACAGTGTTAACAAGCAGAAGATTGGGAATCAGAAGGCTGAGTGTCCATACTAGCAAATAATTGTAGTTTCCTCAGCTATAAAATGGAAATCATAACTATTATCTACACAGAAGTACTTTGAAAAGCAGATAAGAAAATAAACTGGAAAACAATTTGTAAAATGAAAGACCTAGGAAAAATGCTATTCTTTTTTTTTTTTAAAAGAAAGAGGGGACAGTGAGAGAGAGAGAGAGAGAGAAGCAATTTTTATTTAGTTTTTCATGTAACTTTCATTTCTTAGTTGTGTATATGGTAGAGGGGTTCGAACTCGCGTACTCTCACATGCCAGGCAAGAGCCATAACCGCCAAGCCACTGCTCCAGCCCCCCAAAAATGCTATTCTTGATGAGATTAGCAACCTTGGCATAATTTACAAAAGTTTATAACCAAGATACACTTTAGGATTGATGTCTGAGTCATACTTTTCTTGGAATCATTTTCTCAGAGACACTCAATGGATGTCATCACATTTCCTTCTGTTTATCTCAGTGGTTTCTGATGGACCAGTGTCTCCAGGGCCAGCACAGGAAATCAGGAAATAACATTATGAAGTAGTTCTTTGTGTTCAAACTTTTCACTCAATGGCTTTGCGTAGTGACGGAATTGAATGTTAGCAAAAGCACTAGAAATGGAGGTGAGCAGTGTCTTTTCCCCAGGTATCTTGAGGAAGAAGGGGAAAGCATAGGAAATAAATGAGATTTTTCCTTTCATCCTCTCCTTGGCTGCTTCTTTGTCTCATTTTTCTCTAGTCTTGAGCTGCACAGATTTAACAGCACTTAAAGTGGTGGTCACTCACTTTCTTGAAGAGTGTTTATTATACAAAACCATGGATACTTTTTTCTTTCCAGGTTAAGGTAATCATTGAGAAAAGTGACAGATATGATATTCTAATGACTTCAAATGAAATCAATGGCACAGGACACCAGCAAACCGTTTTGGTTCCCAGTGAGGATGGGGCAACTGTTCTTTTCCCTGTCAAGCCGGCACATCTGGGAGAAATTCCTATCACAGTCACCGCTGTTTCACCCGCTGCTTCTGATGCCATCACCCAGAGCATTTTAGTAAAGGTAAATATTGAGAGTGCAAAATAAGTGAAATAGAATATGGAATTGAAAAGGAAAAAAAAAAAGGTTTTTCTTTTGGTTAAATTTGTTGGCAAACCTAGTACATCTTCTCCTCAACCCTCCTGGTTACGCCTGATTGTTTTCTCGTCTCTGAAAAAATATAGCATATATGCTTTAGAAAGAATCTCCAGAATCCTCTTTAAATTCACAGGACTGTGAGTCTCAAGACTAAAAAGTCTCTTTTGTAGTCATTAACATCTCTAGTCTGCGTTACATTGGGATCCTACTAAATCATGGTCAGGTTGATAAATACATTTGAAATTTTGGAATTCCTCAGTGCCTACAAGATATTCTGTCAACTTTGTCTGAGAAGACATTCTGCAGAAAAGGACAGGCCAGCATAGCAGATTCGCATTTGGATTCTGGGATGAGATCGCCCTTGTTTCAAATCTCTGTCCTGCTAAAAGTGATTTTGGATGAAATATTTACTCCCTCTCTTTGGATAACCATAGAATGTACTCTATACGTTTTTCCACATCACACTTTATCTTCTTCTTTGTCTTTTCTATCACATTCCAGGAACCATTTTGTCTAATTTAACTAGAAAGTTTAAGTGTTTAATTCTTAACAGATCTGAAGTCAGAATCCAGAAATGGTAGTTACTTATCTAGTCATGCACAAACTATAGAACAACAGACCAGAAGTTTTTCTTCATATCTGCATAGTTTTCTGTAAATAGATGCACGGAGATCGTGTTAATTATGTTCCTTTTTTCAATAGGCTGAAGGAATAGAAAAATCATATTCACAGTCCATCTTATTAGACTTGACTGACAACAGACTGCAAACTACCCTGAAAACTTTGAATTTCTCGTTTCCTCCTGATACAGTCAGTGGCAGTGAAAGAGTTCAGATCACCGCAGTTGGTAAGAATAGAGTATATCCCCATCTACTGGTTTGTTTGTATATAATAATCTATATTATTCTTTATTTATATATGCATTTTCTTATTTAGTTCTAATGTGAAGAAACCGTGAGAGCGTTTAATTGGGCCCAACTGATGATTACAATAGAAAGGTTAGCAAATTATTTGTCCTCGATTAGCTCTTCTCAGTCTTCAACGAGGATATGAATCCACGGGATGAGGGAGGGTGTCTTGTTTGAGAGCAATCTGAGTGGGAGCTGGGATTTTGATTTTCTAACCAGTAACCAGATAGGTGATGGCAAAATTTCTGGCTTGCAGACTACTCCTTGAATAGTAAGGTCCACCCTGCTGTGCCTGGAGGGAGTGTTGTTCCTAAAAATAGAGCTTCTTAGCTCTTGACCACTGGTGAATATCACAATCTTCTGTTCTGTGAAGCTTTATAAAGACACATATATCTGTGCTTTACTCTAAACCAACTAAAGTAGAATTTCTTGGGCCATGGCTAAGATGGTGGGTACATTTTGAAAAGGTGCTGTGATTGTGATAACCAAGGGCTGGGAGCTACTGCCTAGTGGTTAGTTCTCTGTAGGACACAGGGAACCCTGAGGATAACAAGGTGCCCACTGACTTTAGTTACCTCTCCTAGTTACTTTAGTACCTTGTAACCTAAAATACTTTTGTATTAAACATAACTTTTACATGATGGAGGTTTAGTCAAGATTCTTCAGAGAAACGATCCTCATGCTAATCTCATCAAGAAACACCCTCGCACATACATAAGCAATGTTTAGTCTGAGCACCCCTGACACATAAAGTTAGCCACCACAAATGGTTTGCTTGTAAAATTGAGCTGTAATGCATTTAAGAAAATGTATTAAATCTCACTTACAGGTTGAATATTGTGTGTGTGTGTGTGTGTGTGTGTGTGTGTGAGAGAGAGAGAGAGAGAGAGAGAGATAATAACAAAGAACTAATTGTAAGAAAAGAAGCAAGTGGAGGAAATAAGGAGAGAGGAGAGTGGCAGTGTTTAGACAGTAATGCAGGGTTATTGGGAGAAACCTATGGAGGGAGCCCCAGTAGAGTCTGGGACCCATCTTCTGCTTACAGACTGGGGTAGATATAGAGGTATAAGGGAAAAGAAGATTAGGGCATTGCTAGGGAGTTGTCAGGGAAGGGTTCTTTCTTATGGACCATTTAGGGTTTCTTTGCCTGGTGGTGGAGGATTGTAGGTGGGCCAGGGGTTTAGAGATAGGTGAGTTTAGGGATTAGGTGGGTCTTGTTCTAAGGATCCCTTTAGCTGTGTCACTTAGGACTCTCTTAGCAAAGTTTGGGCTTTTCTGTGCCACATTACATCTTCTAGATTGATCTGAGGGATATTAGAACTGTTTACCTATGGGGGTACTGACATAGGCATGCATTTTGAGTTACATCAAAAGAAACATTTCTCTTTTTAAATGTCTATGTATGGCTGTGTGTTGGTTATAACTGTCTTGCCAGGTGTTCAAGGTCAGCTGAGATTCCTCAGGAGGCCACTCTTGGGGATGTGTGAGAAACCTGTTGTCTTCTTCAGCCTTCCTCTACCCGTTGTGCCATCTCCAGGATGAGCCAGGGTCTTGCTGACCACATGTGACTTTCTTTGGAAGTATCAGGGATATTTCCCTTTCTGATGACTTTTCTCTTTGCAGAATATGACCTGGCTGACTTTCTTTGGAGGCCTCCTTTGGGCAGTCACATGACTCAGAGATACAAGGCAGGGGTTGTCCCACAGTTCTCTGGGTCCTGGCTAACCCTAAAGGCCAGGGCCAAAACCTTGGTTGCTTTTCCTTGGCTCTTTTACTTCCTTGACTTTGTTCTTCAAATTTTGGTTTTAAACATCCAGCAGGCCAGTTTCACCAGTCTTAAAGTGGGAGTACTAGGCTTTAACTTTAATGTGCATAGTTTTATAGTAACCCCTTTCATTTAATTAGGGTTAGTAACATCCCTAGAATTTTGCATTATATCTTATCTGTCCTGTAGGTGATGGCATGTCTTAACTCAGGTTTTTTCTTTTAGAATTAGTACTTCTGCAAAACATTAACAGGCAACAGTTACAAAGTTTATAAGGAAAATACACAATGGAATTAATAAGCCCTGAAACATTTAGCTTACCTAATAGCTTTAAATCAAGAAACAATTTCTTTAACATTAATGTCTTTGGTATCTATTTTGTCTCCGTGAAGATCTGTAAATCTGTCCTTTGAACACACCTTAAATGAACTTAAGTTTAGCCTAGCTTTGAATCATCCTAACGTGGAATAGGGTGTGAGGCAGAGAGACTTATCTCAGGCAGCATGGAGACAAATACCAACATTCAAACCTAAACATTTTTCCACATTGTCAATCTTCAAGCAAACTGAACTCTCCTTATTACAGATTACAATGGGATATGTAATCATCAAACATGAAATGACAAATAAATTTCCAACCTAATCTGTTGTTTCCATACCAGTCTGAAATTTTGATTACTGCTGTAGACAACTTTAGTTCACAACTAGACAACTTGGTAAAGTGCTCCCCCAAGTTTCATACTTAAAAAGATTTGTGTACCTGGAGGACATGAACACACATATGCAAAGAAGCCAGTAATACCATCATGATTACACTAACGTCCTTACATTAACCAAGTTTTAACCTTTGAAGCAAAATTTAGAATACATAGTGTACGGTAATAATCCAAAATAACAGTTGTTTATTTCACCTGAGAGGTCCCTAAAGAATAAAACCTGACACCAAGGATTGTCTTGATAAATAAGAGCAGATCAATGTTTTAAGAAGTCTTTTGTTACTTAGAGGTTCTGGCCTCAGTGCATCAATACTTGACCTTAGAAAAGAACCTAAAATAACTTCAATTGATTGTGCTAACCACAGGTAACCCAATCAGAAACCTTCTGAGATTTACCCTTCACAAACCTTGTGCTGTTGAACCAATTTAAGTCACGTGAACCAAAAGTTAATTTTAATTTATGAACACTCACTTATCTATATGACAGTTTTGGTACCAAGTAGACAAGAAACACATGTAGATATGACATAGACACAATATACACAAGTGTGTACATATATACATAAATTGACAGGAAACAGATTTTAGAGCTTTTAATTGCCCTCTGAATAAAGAGAATAGGAAAAACATAGAGGGCTATAAACCAACCAACCAACCAAACAAACAAACAAGAAACAACTTCTAGTTAGACAAAACAAAACTAATTAAAACAAAATACATGACATTAGGCTCGTAAGACCAACAGTGGGGACAGATTTGGGGTTAGGGACTTGAGAGAGAGAGGGTGACAAAATTGAGGATCTGTAGGACACATAGAGTGGCTGGGAGCAGCCTGAGCACGAGGGTGTACGTGTGGAAGAGGCATTTCTGCAGAGAAGGGGAGAGAAAGACAGTTTCTCCACTAAGAAAGCACAGAACAAAAAGGAGAGCTCCTCTGTCCGTTTTACACATCCTTCCTTAGGTCCTGGGTGAATCCCTATAAACATAAGGTGGAGGGCAGATGTGTGGGTTCTTGCTCGTTCGAGGAATGAGATCCATGAACATGGGGTCAGACAGAGCAAAGTAACAGATTTTAGAGTAACAGAAAGGAAGCAGAACTCCCAGATAGGAAGGAGTCCCAAGAGCGGGATGCCCTGAGGGGTTTCTTATTGAGGAGAAGAATGTGAAAATTTGAGAAGTGTGAGCAGAGAAAAAGATCTGGAGTTCCAAGCCTGGAGTCGAGGCCTGGACATAGAGAACCTTGGACCATTTGCCATCGCAGTGGAGAGTTTAAGATCTCTGAGAATTTGGGAGTCA
>PVKS010019076.1:15831-39119 GCA_004027875.1 Aplodontia rufa
GAGAGAGAATCAATTTTATTTTGTTTTTGATGTGGCCTTTGTTGCTCTGAGACTTTATTGTGTATGTGGTGCTGGGGTTTGAACTTGAGTCCTCGTGCATGCCCAGCGAGTGCTGTAACCACTGAGCCACCACTCTGGCCCTAGAACAACAACATTTTGACTGTCTTGAAGACCCAGGGTCTGGTTGAGAAGGCACCCCAAGGGGGTGTCTCGTGAAGGCTTTGATGAAATGGATTGAGGAGGGCCCCCAGGAATTCTGGCAGAGAGAATGACCATAATCAAGGGGCATTCCCATAGTAAATTGGTTTCTCTAAGGTTGTTCTGGAGCATCCAACAGAATGACAGGCAATCTTGGATGTCCCCAAAGAATGCAAGTCGTTAACTACCCACTGTGGTCCAGATTTCTCTCACCTAGCACTAGGATTTTTTGGGCGGAACAGTATCCTCAGGGGAACAGTATCCCTGGAGAGAGAAACTGCTGGGGATTTTTGGATTCTGAAAGAGTCAGAGGAGGTCATTCACCCAATAAGTGATGGTGGTGGTGGATGTGATATCCAACAATGTGGATGGTCCTTCCTGGAGCCTCCAGAGGGAGAAGTGGTGGAAAGAGAAGGAAAAAGGGGAAAGATCAGGTGGAGGGCAAGTGAAGGCCCAGAGAGGCCACCCTTGTTGGGAACCTCAACAGTCCCAGGTTTTGGCACCAAAACTTGAGGAAAGAAGTGAGTGGAGGAAACAGGAGAGTGGTGGCTCAACAGTAACACAGGATTATTGGGAGAAACAGTGGAGGGGGCCCCAGTAGAGTCTGGGACCTGTCTTTGGCTTATAGACTGGGGTAGATATAGAGAGCTAAGGGAAAAGAATAGGGCATTGCTAGGAAGTTCTCAGGGAAGGGTCCTTTCTTATGGACTGTTCAGGGTTTCTTTGCATAATGGTGGAATATGGTAGGTGGGCCAGGGGTTTAGGGGTAGGTAGATCTTGTTCTAAGATTCAAAATGGTGTTGCCTAGGTCATGTTCTACGTAACACTAATCACTGTACAGAGACTTTATTTGCAGCCTTGGATAGAATTCTTTAAATGAAGTAAATAAGCTCTCTGTTTAAGGGAATTCTGCCTAAGCATTTCTCAGTGTTGGGATTCTGGGAGATGCAGTAGAAATACATTGGGTACAGTACGTGTACACACACTCACACACAAGAATACTTGAACCTTAATTGTGTACCACCATTCCTTAAAAACAAATGAGTCCATCCTTTCTATGGAAATAATCTGAGGTTTAACTTTTATGCTTGATGTAAGGAATGAATTTTCAAGTCTTATTTTCATATGACTAAAAAAACCAGAAGTCCAGAATGTAAGAATTTTAGCTTGTTTTTTTGGATTTAGATTTTTTTTTTTTTAAATTTTGAGATTGTAAAATTTTTGTGTATTTTGAATCTCACCTATTATTATCCCTGTAACTTTGCAGGGGTAATAATATGAGCTGTATTTATTTTTCTGTGTTAATGTAACAGTGGTCCATTTTATGCTTTGAATATAGCCCCTGCTGCTCAGACATTAGGACTTATTTTTAAGAGGATATGTTTCTTTCTCTTCCTCTCTCCTTCCTCCTTGCTAATTTTCCGCCTGCCTAATCCCAGGGGACAGAGTGTTACCTTTGTTCCCATCCCTGGCAGAGTTGTTTGACCTTGAGCACACACCCACCACAGGAATGAAGCAATTCAGACTAGGGGAGAGTACTAGAAGACCTCTACTAAATTAACAAATGAATGGCGACTCTGGGCAGGGATCTCAAGGAAAGTAGCCTTCAAACCCCCCTGTTCCCCCTGGTGGGCAGAATCCCAGCCTCTGGGACAGGAGTCCCTTGTGTTTCTCCTTTGTTAGCAAAACAATAAGCCTTCTTTTTCCTTTTCTTCTCAAAATTATATCCATATTATTGTATTATTGTATTCGTATTCGTATTCGGGGACAAGGACAGAGCTTTTGGTAACATTAACATCTAAGACATTTTGGTATGCTGCAGGCGATTTATATGAAAGAGGTCTTCTCTTTTTTTTAATTCATTTTTGTTAGGATCAAATTTTCTTTTCTTTTTTTTTTTTTTTAAATAAAGAGAGAGGGACAGTGAGAGAGAGAAAGAGAGAAACAACTTTATTTAGTTTTTCACATGGCCTTAGTTGCTCCAACACTCAGTTGTGTATGTGGTGCAGGGGTTTGAACCCGGGTCCTTGTGCTGGCAAGGCAAGCGCCGAAACCGCTGAACCACCACTCCAGCCCCTTTTTTTTTTTTTTTTCAAATTTTCAATAGTTATTTGGATTTAGCATGGTGTAAGATTTCAAACTAAACTAGATAAAAGAACACTCTTCATACAACTTAACAATAGTAGGTGTAAAAATTAAAAACCCAACCACCATATATCTGAATTTTTACTTATTTCCCGAGGGTGTTTGAATGTGGGTAGGAGAGTCTGTTAAGTACGAGTTTTGTCTTTTTTTAGATTACCACCTTTGAAGAATATTTCCATTATTTTTGGATCCTGAGAGTCATTGAAAACTTACACTTGTTTTTTCTACTTTGTTGCTGCCAAGTAGAGCACCATGAAAAACATTACCACCTCTGTTTTAAGAAATCATTTCCCAAGTGTTTGTAGAATGCTAGTAAGAAATAACAATCTCTATTGATGTGAAGAATCTAATAACAAAACATTTCTTTCCTGTATAAGAGTGATGGGTCCTAATGGCCAATTCTTTACATTTTTATTCAAGATATAAAGAAGAATTTTCCCCCTAATTTATGGCACCTCTTTTTAAAAATTTTTATTAACATGTGTTAATTGTAGGATTTAATGGGTCACTGTGATATTTCCATACATGCATATTTTGTGCACTGCTCATGTCCACCCTCTCTTCTCCTCTTTCTCCTCTTTCCCTCTTCCCTTCTTTCTCCCAGCTCCCTTCCCAGTCCTAAATAGGTCCTCCTTACTTCTGGGACCTTTTTTTTTTTTTTTTTAAGTTGAATATGAAGGAAAACATGATACTGTCTTCCTGTGTCTGGCTTATTTTGCTTAACAAGATGACCTTCAGTGTCAGCCATTTTCCTGAAAATCACACGATCACTTGACTTCATTCTTTGTGCCTGCATAATATTCCAGTGTATATATATCTTTATCCATTCATATGTTGATACAAGTAGGCTGAGTCCATGTTTTGGCTATTGTGAGTAGTGCTGCAATAGACATGGATAAGGGGTTGTATGTTCCGTGTGCTGGCTTCATTTTCTCTGGATATATACCCAAGAGTGGGATAGTTGGATCATATGGCGGTTCTATTTTCAGTTTTTTGAGGAATCTCCATACTGTTCACCATAGTAGCTCTACTAATTTACATCCCACCAACAGCATATAAGGGTTCCTTTTTCTCCACATCCTTGCCAGCATTTACTTTTCTTACTGTTTATTTTTTGTTAATAGCCACTCCAGTGGGGATGAGATGTAAACTCAATGTAGTTCTGATGTGCGTTTTCCTGATGGCTGAAGATGTTGGTCATTTCTTTCCGTATACTTGTTAGCCATCTGTACTTCTTCTTTTGACAAGTGTCTGTTTAGGTCATTTGTCCATTTACTAATTGGATTACTTCTTTTTTGTTAAGTTTATATTCCAGATAGTAACACTCTGTCAGGTGAACAGCTGATAAAGATTTTCTCCCATTCTGTAGGTTTTCTCTTCACTCTCTTTCCTTAGCTGTGCAGAAGCCTTTTAATTGGATGTAATCTCATTTATCGATCCTTATCTAATAGTTCATTGTTTCCTGAGCTATTAGGTCCTACCCAGGAAATCATTACCTGTGCCGATATGTTCAATTGTTTTTCCTCTGTTTTCTCCTAGTAGTTTCAAAGTTTCAGGCCTTAAATTGAGGTCTTGGATCCATTTCGGGTTGATGTTTGTATAGGGTAAGAAACAGGAGCCGCATTTCATTCGTCTGCATGTGAATATATCTATTTTGCCCAGCACCATTTATAGAAGAGGGTGTCCTCTCTCCAGTGTGTATTTTTGGCACCATTGTTGAGAATCAGTTGGCTGAAGATGTGTGCATTCTGGTTTCTCTCCTCTTTGTGTTCTTGGTTGATGTATCTATTTTTATGCTAGTATGCTGTTTCTGTTACCATAAATGCCGTATCTTTAACTGTGCTAAAGATCTCCTAGTTTAATCATGTAATTTACAAGTTCAGTACCACCGCATTATTATTTCTTTGGTCAGGTAATTTATATAAAGCTTCTACTCTGTTCTAATTGCTTCAGTGTCAAACATACCTCTGTACTCAGTGGAGGACTTGCCCCCAGCAACTGACTTGTTACTGACTGGGTACTGAATGGATTGTGTCCCTTGTTCTTTCAGGAGATGTCCTCGGTCCTTCCATCAGTGGCTTAGCCTCATTGATTCAGATGCCTTATGGCTGTGGTGAGCAGAATATGATCAATTTTGCTCCGAATATCTACGTTTTGGATTATCTGACGATAAAGAAACAACTGACAGATAATATAAAAGAAAAAGCTCTTTCATTTATGAGGCAAGGTAAGCATTTAGAAGTATACTTTTATTTGTAATAAAGTTTTTTTTTTCCCAGGCAGGGTTTTCACTAGACCATGTTTCACCCTAGATGGGTATTGTACTGTTGTGTGGTGGTGTTGAATGTGCTAGAAGCACAAGCAGTGGGGCACTGTCACTATCCTCTCTGTAGCTAAGTGTTCTCTGACTGCTGGTAAGGTGCTGGCAATGGCTTATGCAGGGAGTTTCCAGAGGGGTTTGTATTATAGTAAGGGTTCTGAAATTTAAAACTCTTTAAAAATCTAAAGGAATGAGTGCTCATTTATTCACTGCACATTTATGGGGTATCTCTCAGTGCTAGGATCAATTCGAATGCTGTGGGAACAGAGGAAGTCAGGATCTTTACTCTCAAGGACTCACTGTCAGTGGAGAAGATGGTGTCGTGTGGTGCGGTCCTTCTCATTGCATTTATTTTTTTTTTATTATTATTTTTTTATAAAGAGAGAGGGACAGTGAGAGAGAGAGAGAAAGAGAGAAACAACTTTATTTAGTTTTTCACATGGTCTTAGTTGCTCCAACACTCAGTTGTGTACGTGGTGCTGGGGTTTGAACCCGGGTCTTCGTGCTTGCCAGGCAAGCGCCGAAACTGCTGAGCCACCGCTCTAGCCCCTTCTCATTGCATTTAAAAATGTTCATCAGATGGAGTTTTGGAGAGAAGTGTTTATATGGAGAAGACATTCTGGCTTCTCAGAAAGTGCCACACTGGTGATGGCTCTGCCCTGACTGCCTGAGACGTGGAACCAGATGGGTTGGCCACTTACTAACATCTATAGTTATAGCGATTGAAAGCTTACTATGTGGAAGGCAAAGCTGTGAGCCCTTTACATCTGATATCATTGAATGCTCACAAGGAGACTTAGCATGACCCCATTTTTTACAAATAAAGAAGTGGAGGCACAGAAAATTTAACTTACTTGCCCAAGGTCATATAGCAAAGTCAGTAGCAGAGCTGGGATTTGGATTCAGTTTGTGGCTCCAGAGTCCATGCTCTTAGCATCCACCTCTAGAAGCAATATGAAGAGTTCTGAGATATTTTTAATAATAATAATAATAATAATGGAAATTTGATTTCCTGGACTATTCCAAAAGCCAACCTATTGTTGCAGTTTCAGTTTTTGCATTTCCTTGTTAGGGGGCCTGTAGCAAGATCACTGTGCGACCGAGTTTTTCTGTTGGTGTGATTCATCTGATACATGCTGTCCTCCAAACTCCTGAAGATTTAAAGGGTTTATACAAAATGATTGGAAAAGGCTTATTCCGCATAATCTAAAAAAAGTATAGTTCAGTGCTTTCCATTATTGGTTTTTTTTTTGTTTCTTAAAATTGAATGTGTTAAATGCAAAGAGAGGCAAGCTGTTAGCTGTTTTGCTAAATTTTGCCTAGAAGAATTAGAAAACTCAGTAAAGACCATGTTTATGTCTTTCTTGCAGGTTCCGTCATTATTAGAGACTTGCTTAACTTGAAGTCTATGTAATAAAGGAAATGGCGACTAACCCTGTTGAGAAGCTTTGCAAGTTTCATTTATTTTCACAAAACTCTAGGAGGGAGATGTACTATTATTTCTATTTTATAGATGAGGAAATGGAGGAATAGGGAGGTTAACTAACTCGTTTATGGTTACCTCTAGGTCTTCTGACTCCTGTGTCCATATTCTTCCTCAGAATACTGCAGAATAATTCTAGTTTGCAGTGTTCTTGGATTGGTAGAAACAATGGAACAGGACAGAAGAAAGCCAGAAATTGGATCAGGAATTATATAGGATAGAAGAAGACCACTAATGTGCTGAGGTCTCAGTGAAGTTTCTGATAAAATGGAAAGGGGGAAACTTGGGGTCCTGTGGGGAAGGAGACACCAAAGGTTAGAATCTGCATTGTCAGATTAGACCAGTGTGAGCTGGATCTAAGTAGATGAGGTGGTATCTGTGTCCAGAGATGTCCATGGGGTAGGATGGTACAGATAAAGACTGAGTGGGAGTCAAGGGGTTACCTCAGGAGCAATGCAGTTCATGAGAGGACAAACCTAGGGAGACCAAGATTTGGAATTAAGGCTGAGTGTGACCTGAGTTCTGATGTGAAGAGGGAGATACTGGTGTGTTTTCCTTCAGATTAGAGCAAGGCCCTGCAGACACTGTGTCTGGCTCTCAAACCCAGGAGGTTAGTAAAGTCCTCTAAGGACTCAAAGATTTAGCATTTTCTGTGTACAGTTGCCCATTTAAAATTTCCATCTGTTATACATATAGCTATGGATCAGTTGTATTTTAAATGCATATGCATAAGAACTATTTATTTTTCAAATAAATCATAATTTGGTTTAAGAAGTAGTATCAAGTGCTCTCTATGGCATATTGTGTGACATACTTAAATACGAGATCTTTAATGCTTTGGCATATTGGTTATATTTAAGAAGATGAGTAAAAAAATATTGGCGGTTGTCATAATTTAACTCTGCATGTTTAAAAACAAGATCTGGTCTGTATTCAAGATTTAATTTGTCTGGTTTCAAGAAGAAAGTGCATAAGAAGTACACTGGTGTTTTATAATTTGTTCTACATTCTTTGTGGTGTTTCAATACAAAAAAATTTCAGAAAATGCCAAATAATTCTGTATTTATATATGCTTTATGAACCGTAACTTTGGCTAATCCAATATTAATGCAGGATAAATTTTAAATAATTTGAACCATTTAGGGAATGATAACTCATCTTTTAAAGATAATTTGAGTTTGTGGTGTAGATACTTTGCTCTTGGTCCACAAAGGTTGTAAAAAATGATTGATCCAATTCTTTTTCAAAGAGTGCTTACTCCAAAAGCAGCGCTGGTCCCTAAGGTCAACCCTGGCCAGGTTGGTTCCAAACTGAAGTTTTTCAAAGCAGCCCTCTGGGCATCTCATTAATTACTTGGGAGGCTTCTTCTCTTTTGTTGGTTGTTAGAAAGTGCATAAGAGCCAGAGGGCCAAGAAGTCTTTGATCTCTAAGGGCCAAATGGTCCTCCAAATTGTTCAGAATTACCATCACTATTGCCGTAAGGCAAGCGAGTCTCAAGTCTCAGCTTGGAAGAAAGTAGAGTCTAGTGGTTATCATGCTGGCTATGGCGGCAGTCAGAACTGAGCTCTCAGTCCTGTCTCCTACCTTGGGCTGATTTCCTCAGCAATCGTGGAGCCTCAGTTTTCCCACCTGAAACTGTTGATTTGAGAATGAGATATTTTAGCAGTGCATTCAACACTTAGTGTGTTCCTAAAATACGTTGGCTATTGTAGAGTTGGTTACTTCTAACTATGGAGTTAGGGTTGAAAGTCAGCAAACAAATCCCATCCATTCTACCTCTAAAAACAAATATGAAATTCTTCCGTGTCTCTCCATCTCAGTGTGAGTCGTTCTATTCAAACAGCATAGGTACTCACCTGGACCAATTCAATGGTTTTCTAAGTAGTCTCTCTGCTTCTGTGTTCACTTCTCTTCAGTACGTTCTCCATATATTATTAAAGGGAATATTTTGGGGATGGAGAGGTGGCTCGGCGGTTGTGATGCTTGTCCAACATGCGCAAGTACACAGGTTCAAACCCTAGCACCCACGTACACAACTGTCAATAAAACGAAAGCCATATGAAAAACTAAAAAAAAAAAAAAAAAAAAAAAAAAATTTATCTCTCTCACTGTCCTTCTGTTAAAAAAAATTTAAAAAAGGGATATTTTGAAAATTTCTAGAAAATGTAATTTTTTTTCTTAAAATTCTCCTGACCTTGGCCCACTGGGTCCTGAGTGAACTGGCTTTGTCCTCCACCTTCACCCTTAGTTGACACTACTCTCTGGTTCCCTTCTGCGGTGTCTGGGGCATTCCCAGCTTTATGGTACTTGGTCTTCCTTCTCCTGGAGAAGATCTTCCTCCAGATCTTTCCATGACTTTCATATTTTCATTAGCCAGCTGTGATTTCCTCAGAGTGACCTTCCTGAATATTTAGTGGTTCTTATTTACATTACTCCATTTTATTTTTTTTTCTCTTAACATTATTTAAAATTGTCCTTTATCATCTGTCTCCCACACTTGGAGAATGAACTCTGGCAAGGTTGAGGTGGGTGGTGGTTAATCTCTTCATTGTTTCACTGTATGGGTACCTCAATAAAAACCAAATGGATGAATGAATCATGCATACTAACTTCTTTGGGCCTTAGATTCACCATCTTTACGTGGAGATGAAGCCTAGAACATTTTTGAAGTGCTTCCACAATGCAGTAATTATCTGTAGACACTAAAGATTCTACCCAAGCTGGGCACAGTGGCACACACCTGTAATCCCAGTGACTCAGGAGCCTGAGGCAGGAGGATTGTGAGTTCAAAGCCAGCTTCAGGACCTTAGTGAGGCTCTCATCAACTAGCAGGAGCCTGTCTCAAAACAAAATATATAAAGGGCTGTGGAAGTGGCCCAGAGGTTGAGAGTCCCTAGGTTCAATCCTAGGTACCAAAAGAAAAAATAAAGATTCTACCTGGTCTTGACATGTTCTTATCAGCTAGAAAATGTGGTTTCAACATGTTCCACTTTGATCTGGTGAAGTGACTGATGAAAGTTAGCAAAATGGAGCTCTTCAAATACATCATCTCCCATGTTAGTCCAAATTACATTTCAAACTAGTAGACAAAAGTTTCCTGGTATAATACTTTTCATTATGAAATCAGTGTCTGATTTCATAATGAAATCAGAGATTGTCTTTTCTTTTGCCATCATATTTGTCCAAGTCCTTTAAATATAGTATAGTTGTTTTTCTTTTTTAAGAAATTGAAGTGGCTTTGGTGTGAGTCAGGATTGCATTATTTAAATGTCATTTATGAACAGCTCATTGTTTTCCTTAAATCATGCTTGGCCCAGGAAACCTGTAACCTAACCCATTGATTTTTTGGGTCAAAACAACAGCTACGTCATTGAATGAAGTGTATGTGTTTTGCTGTTTAAAAAAACAAAAAGCAGAACCATAAAATGAAAAACATTTCTGATAAGGACTGAAAATCCTGAACCTGTTAATTAAAGATTTAAACCTCTTGGTTTCCTCCGATATTCAAATCATAGCACCTGTAGCTCATTTTTTTTTTAGGCCAAGTCTAGTTGAAAACACATTATATTTTTCTCTATTGAAATAAAAACAGGAAAAAATGGGCTTCAGAATTCTGCTGCTGCCTTTGGTAATCCTAAGTGTGGCTGGACGTAATAATAAAGAATCTTGGAGGAGCAAAATAAGAAGTGGATAATGATTATTTTTTCTTTCAGTATAGAGGATTTTTTTTATCAGCTTTTGCAAGAGAAAATGTTTCATATAGTCACAAAGAGCTGATTTTACTTTTTTATTTACATCTGATTTTGATACTTGAGGTAAACCAAGCCAAACTATGTTCATAATATTATTATTTTTTTTTTCCTGGTACTGGGGGGATCAAATCCAGAGCCTTGTGCATGTGAGGCAAGTACTCAACTACTGAGCTACATCTGAAGCCCTGGAATGTTACTGTTTTGATGTTTCTGTAAATAGTACTGCTTTAGCCAGCTTTTTCACTATTGTGCCTAAGAGATCTGACAAGAACAATTAAAGGAGGAAAAGTTTATTTTGGGGCTCGGGATTTCAGAGGTCTCTATCCATGGAAGGCCGGCTCCATTCCTTGGGGCTTGAGGTGAGGCTGAACATCATGGCAGAAGACATGGTTCCAGGGAGCAGAGAGACTCCGCACCAGCTACAAAATGTATACCCCAAAGGAATGCCCCCACATTCTCCAGCCACTTTCGTTGCCAGTTAATCCCTATCCGAGGATCAACTCACTGATTAGGTTAAGGGTCTTATAACCCAATTATGTCACCTCTCAGTTTTTGCATTGTCTCACATATTGATCTTTTGGGGGACCCGTTTTATCTAAGGTGTAACAGATATTTTCATCTTTATTATGATAAATTCTGAAGTTTAAAAAAATTTATGAAGAACTTGAGTTATTGTACAGTCATAAATGCATATAAAGTAATAACGTAACAATATGGTATGCATTTGATCTTAAACCACAATTACCCCCACATTGCCCATGCCCCAGTCTCTGGATTCTTCTGTATTTCATTCCTATAAGCAATATAAATGTTTAGATTATGAATTTTCCATAATTAAACGATTGCATACGTATCATTTGGATTCTCAGGGAGGTAAGGAGTATGTTAAGTTGTTGATTGTCTCCCTAGATCCCTCTCTATCCTCCCTCCCTCTCCCTTCTACCCCAGTTCCCCTTTTCTATGTTTCCTTAAATTATGTGTTGTTACACCTTTGCTTGGTCTAATATATGAGTTTGACAACCTTTCACCCAAGTCCCCAGCCTCCACAAATGAGGGAAAACATTCGACCCTTAACTCTCTGAGTTTGGCTAACTTCACCCAGCATGATTTCTTCCATTGCCATTCATTTACCTGAAGACTTTTTATTCATGGTTAGTCCAAAGAAAATCCATGACCCTGAAAAGTATGTGTCTTATTTGGAAATTTATGAATAGTGCTTCCTAGGTATTTATCCTAAAAGCCTCTTATTTCTGTATTTCAATTATTTTCAGAAGTGTCTGATAATTTTTTTTTTAAGAGAGAAGGACAGTGTGTGAGAGAGAGAGACAGAATCAATTTTTATTGAGTTTTTCACATGGATTTCGTTGCTCTGGCACTTAGTTGTGTACGTGGGTGCTGGGGTTTGAACCCGTTTACTCGTGCATGCTGGGCAAGCACTGTAACTGCAGAGCCACGGCTCCAGCCCCTGATAATTCTGTTTATGTGGTTACTTTCCAAACTCAAAATCTATTCATAAAACTGCTAATTTAAAAGTGAAACTCCTACTTCTTCATAAACTTTTGGAGAAAACCATGTTTTTGAATTTCTCATCTATTGTATTGAAAAGTCTCCAACTTGGGTGACTACACTATAATGTTGAATTGTTTTATTAACAATGAAAGTTATGGTATCCTTTTCTGCTCATGGAGTGGAAATGAGGCCTGATATACTGGGATACGTGGGAGGACAAACAGCGGAGTGTTCTCCAACAATGCATAGCTGGTGTAACATGAGGAAGGAGACCTCACAGGAGACTCCCCCAAAGAGAGTCATAAATTCTTCTGTCTGACTGCTTTTTTCCTTGATTTTTCCATGGGAGCACAGCTGGAGTTTTAGGCTTTCAGCTTTACTTAAGTCAGTTCAAGAAATTCACGCCACACTGCCTCCACATGTGGCTCTTCTTTTCCTCTGGGCTGGCTGCCCCTGGCGGAAGAATGGTGCTGGTTTTTGATATTAATAGGGAATGTTGGAGGTCAGCCACCTGAGGGGTAATTTCCATAAGCACTGATTTCATCTCTGTGATCTCAGCTCTCTGACCAGTTTTACAATATCTCATACTTGGAACTCTAGTTGTTGATGTGATGTTGGGGCTTGGAAGCACATGGTTTTCTCTCTCAGAAGAACCTCTTGTAATGGATGGCCCCAAACTTCCTCTCCTCTCCGCTCCACTTCCCTGTTAGATTGAGTTCACAGCTGAACTCTGGCTATCTGATGGATTTAGTACTGAGTTGGAAATGAGGGGCAATGTCTTAGATTGTTTTGCTAATATTGTTTGTGAAATTAAGAAATTATTCTGCCTCTCTGTGATCCCTGATTACCTCTGTAAAATGAAGAGCTTATATCCTTTTTTCCCCCTAAGGTTATATAAAAAACCAAAAACATGATAAAATGAACTTAAGGTAGTGTTAATAGTAATGCTGATCATTTTTTTGTTCTTATTTATTTTTCGAATATACAGAACGTTAACATGCTTCCAGAAGTGAATCTTATTTTAAAAAGTATATTTAAAAGAATGTCTTTGAATCGTGGCTAATCTGATGAGTAAAAAAATGGTAGCTCAGTGTGAGTTTAATTTGAATTCTTCTTGTGGTGAAGTTGAACATTTTTCATATATTTAAGTCCATCTTTATATCTTCATCTGTGACTTATCTGTTCTTATCTTTTGTTCACTTGTTTCATATGGGACTTAAAAAATCTTTTCCCCGATGTTGAAAAAGTTCTTTACATATGTATATGTATATAAAATGTCAACGTATACACATACAAGTAAATTTATATCCTAATATTATTTATGTTAGTTATCCATTTTATATGTGGCAACATATCCTTTTGTTTTTTCAACTTTGTTATAGTGTTTTTTTCATTGAAAAGTTTAACATCTTTTTTAATAGTCAAACTTATCAATTTTTATTTTGTCATATTTGATGCTTAGAAAATTTTTCCCACATCCCAGTCAGTGACCAATGCCAATTGTTTGCTGAAAGCTTGTCATATAAAGGATTCTTCATGCAGTGTCATGTTTAATCATTGAAAGAGTTCTGTGAATGACATGGGCTAGTAGACCTTGGCTAAGCCTGTGCTCACTTCTACCAGTTGTGTGACTGTTCAGATAGTATTCGTATCCTCTGAGTTCCAGCCTCATCATCTGCATAAAGAGGATAACAATAGCATCTACACCCCAGGGTTGTTGTGAGAATTGCCTGAAAATTAATACCTGCAAAGGACCCAGAGCAATTCTTGACACCTAGTCAGTATTGAATGAAGGTAGCCTATTTAATTAGTGTACTATGATATTTTGGTTGTAAAAAAAATCATAATCCAATGTTCACATCTTCAAACTAAGCAAAATTGTTATTTTAAATGTTCATATTCCTTTTGCTGTGGGTCTTAAAGATTACTGTGAAACACAGTACCTTGTTTTCTTTCTGCTTTTTGTTTTATCATAACTTAATCAGATACTCAGATCAAGTGTTTCTTGTGGAAAGACTCAGGAGGAAAGTTTGGGACTTAATGGCAAAAGCAGGTTGTTTGGTGAATCCTGTGTGTTTGGCCTATGGTTTCTCAGTCATTGGACTTAGACTTGTATGTATTGCTTTGCAAGTATGAAACAACTGCATTTGATTTGAAATTATTTGTTTGCAAATATGAAGCATATGCGTTTATGAAGGCAGATACTTGAGCCTTAATGTCCCTCTCCAATTTTAACTTTTGTAGTAATACTTTAGGATCATGACCAAGTTCGTGTTTTAGTGGAAATGTGGAATTGCTATGGTAGGTATAGGAAGTACTCATTGCTAGGTGTTGGTTTATGTTTTCCATTTTCCACTTCTCTGCCATGTTTCCTAATATGGACTCATTATTAGAAAGAAACCTTTTTTCATGGCAAGTAGATTACGTTGAATACCAGTCCATTTTTTGTTTCTTCAGGTTACCAGAGGGAACTTCTCTACCAGAGGGATGATGGCTCCTTTAGTGCTTTTGGAAATAATGACCCTTCTGGGAGCACTTGGTAAGTGCTTTTGCTAATCCAACACTTGTCTCACGGAATGGACTTTTATTAGGTCACATTGGCCGTGGAATTGACAGACATGTCTCTGGCATTGACTTGGCAGCTGCCATGGTTCCATAAAAGAAATTATCTTTTTAAACCACGGTTTAAAACATTAATAAATCAAACACTTTTTATTTAGAAAAGATATATTATAATTTGTCTTTAGGGAGAAAAGAGCACTAAAAGTGCCTTGTGATAATGATGCAGCTGACAAGGAAAATTGGTTACGGTGACATTGTCCTTTTCATAATCTGACATGATTAGTGCAAATGTTTTGTTAATACAGATGGAATTAAGTAATGAACATTTGGAATTTCCTCTTGAATGGAATCTCTGTGGCTGATTTTGGACAATTAATCTTTCTCTTTGAAACTATCTTCAGTTTCATATTTCAGAATAAAATTGAGTGTTAGTCAATTTTCTGTCACTATACCAAAATACCTGAGATAATCAACTTATAAAGAGAAAAGATTGGGATTGTGTAAAGCTCAATGGCAGAACACTTGCCTAGCATGTGCAAAGTCTTGGGCTTGATCTACAGTACTGAAAAAAAGAGTTAAAAAAAGGAGAGAGAGAGAGAGAGAGAGACAGAGACAGAGACAGAAAGACAGAGAGAGAGAGAGAGAGAGAGAGAGAGAGAGAGAGATTATGGCTCATAGTTTTGGATATTCCAGTCCATGGCTGGCCCTGCTGTTTTGGGTTCGTGGTGTGGCAGCACATTCATGACAGGAGCTATGTCAGAACAAGCAAATAAGAATGAGTAAGGGGCCTGGGTCCCATAGTCCCTTTATGTCCTTGTCCCAAATGACCTAAGGGCCTCCCATAAGGCCCCACCTCTCACAGGTTCCACCATTTCCCAATAGTACCCCTCTGGGGTTAAGCCTTTAACACATGTGCCTTTGGGGGAACACATCTTTTAACCGAAGATCCAAACAATAGCAGCAAATCCTAAATCTCAATAGCATGCTAACAATAGTCTGGCTCCTGCCCTTGCTGCATTTCTGTTGTGGGTCAGCAGGGGACTCTGCTAACTGTGCTTCAGCCGCCAGCATCTCACTATCAAAATGGGAGGCACCAGGCTCGCCACAGCCCTGAAAGGGAAAACTGGAGTATTTAGCACTAGAAATTGGATGCGTCAGCCTAGGTATAATATCTCTGCTCACTTTATCATTATCAGAGATGGTCACATGCCATGCCTAACTTCAAGAGGGCAGGGAAGTGAATTTTTCCACACCCTCAAAGTAAAGGAGAACTGAATATTACTAAATATTACTGAATATTAGCAATTTATAAGATGAAACAGATCTGCTTCAAACTTTCTCTTATCACAAGTCAGGATATAAATCCATTAATATAATATTTTATATCAGGGTTGGCAAACTTTCTATAAAAGGTTGGACAGTAAATAACTTCAGATATTTTGGGCCACATAGAGTGTTGCATAAGCCTCCCTTTCTCCCCTCCATCCCTCCATCTTTGCCTGCCTGGCTTCCTCCCATCCTCCCTCCCTTTCTTTCTCCTCTTCCTCCCTCCCTTCCTTCCCTCTTCTCTTCTTTGTCCTCTCTTCTCTTCTCCTTCTCCTTTTAAGAATTATCATAGGTGTTGAAAAGTGTGTGTGTTGGGGTGCAGACAAAAACATGCTCTAGGTTCTTTGGTGTGAGGGCCAGATTTGGATCAAGCAGATGTGGTCCATGAGCTTTCATACTGTAAGAGAGGAGCTGCCTGTTCCCATTACTTGGATGAGTACAGTTAGCTTGTGAACTGTATATATAATATATACATATATATAATACTTCATCCACAGCTTTAGACTGAGCCATGTGGGTTTAAGACCTTCTTTCCTAGAAGAAAGAGCACAAAGATGAGTAACCTTGGACAATTTACTTAGCTCTTTGGGCGTGTTAAAGTCTCAATCTGTAAAATAATGAGGCTGGATTAGGTGGTTTCTAAATTCCTTTCCAATTCTGATGTTTTGTGACTCAAACTGGGATTTCATAGCCATGCTCAAGTGGAAATCAGATCTACTTGCTAAGCAGTTGTTTATATTGCCTTTCTCTTGACTTTTTTTCTCTTTTTTTTTTCTTCAGAGATTCTACCTTTGGTGAATTTTTTTTCTTTTTATTCAGAAATTTATTTGTTGAACAAACAAGTTTCTAATGAAATAATATAATATATATAAATTCTGAAAATTAGATTTATCCCCAAGAATCTCCCCACCAATTACCCACCCTTACCCTCCTTCCCCCTCTTTCCCAATACATCTCTACAAATGCCTTAGGTTGTATGACATTACACCTTTTCCGGATTTAAAACATGAGAATTGACCTCCTTTCTCAATGGCCAGGGTCTAGCTCCAGCCTCCACGGATGAGTGAAGACATTCGACCCTTGGTTCTCTGGGTTGTGCTGATTTCACTCAGCATAATTTCTTCCGTAGCCATCCATTTACTTTGGTGAATTTTTTGATGGGGAAACGTGTTTTTGTTTTGCTTGCTCCATGTTAACAGGAAGACTTTGTAAAGAGTATTTTATCTTTCCTCCCTTTTCACCAAGGTTGTCGGCGTTTGTTTTAAGATGTTTCCTCGAAGCTGATCCTTACATAGACATTGATCAGAATGTGTTACACAGAACATTTACTTGGCTCAAAGGGCGTCAGAAGTCCAATGGTGAATTTTGGGAGCCAGGAAGAGTGCTCCATAGTGAACTGCAAGGTGGCACTAAAAGTCCAGTAACACTTACAGCCTACATTGTGACTTCTCTCCTGGGATACAAGAAGTATCAGGTACTTAATTTGAATTAAATGACAGGTAGGAAATCCAATGAAGGTAGATTTTGGTGGATCAAATATATGTCTGGAAGCTTAAAGAGTTTTGCAATTTTACATTTCATTTAGAATCTGAATTTGGTTTCCCTCTGCTTTGTATTTGTTGCCTCATTCCAAAATCTGAGTATAAAAATGTTAACTCACTTTTTCAGGGTAAGAGAATTCTAACATAGGTGTTGTACTTGCTATTAGTAAGAGAAGTCAATGCATATTTTATTATTGTTAGTGAAAAGAATATTCTTTAAAATTTGGTAATGTGTTTTAGCAAGTTGAGGTTGTGAAGGACTTCTTATTTCTAAAGTACTAAAGAACAATTGCAGTATTGGTTGATTTAGTGCAAAGCATATCTGTGCTTTGAAAAGCATGTTAAATGGGCATGGGTGCTTGCACGACAGTGAGTGTGCATGGAAAGTTATGTTCATTAACTTAATTTTGCTCCAGAGATGTCTTGGTGTTTGAAACCTTACTGTTACTGTCAATTGCATTTAATGAGATCAACACCTGTTCTCTTTAGTAAGCTCCTACTATTTTCCTAGCCCAGCATCAGTCATAAAACTTTCCCCTGGATTTAGAGGTTCAATATGTGAAATTAAATATGAGAAATATCTTTCTTAAGCTATATTTTCTTTTCTGTTCTGAGTTTGTGATAAACAGTGGTGAAGTTTTTACTTTTTATTTCTTATTCTTGCAAAAGAATGATGCTGATTTAATTATAACAACTGAAAAGCAGTATTATTTTCAAAATGCATAGCAGATTTTTAAATGTCAATGAGCATTGTTGATTACTATTGCCTAGGTCAAGATCAGGTGCTTAAGAAACATTGAAATTATTTTTTTGAATGAATGAAAGTAATTTTCGTTTACTGTGTGGGTATCAGTTATTTTGAGTAGTAAAGTATGTATTTTTCTTTCAAGCCTAATAGTGATGTGCAAGACTCTGTCACATTTTTGGAGTCTGAATTCAATAAAGGAATTTCAGACAATTATACTCTAGCTCTTGTAACTTACGCGTTGTCATCAGTGAAAAGTCCTAAAGCAAAGGAAGCTTTGAATTTGCTGACTGAGCGTGCAGAACAAGAAGGTAATGTGTGAACCAAATGTTGAACTCTTTTTTTTTTGTGATTTTTTTAATTCAGAAATTTATTTGTTGAACAATCACACAAGCTTCTAACAAAATAATATTATATATATATATAGATAGATTCTGAAAATTAGATTGACCCCCAAGAGCACCCCCCCAATTACCCCCCCTTATCCCTCCCCTCCCCTTCCCAAAACATCTCTGAAAATGTATTAGATTGTATGACATTACACCTTATCCGGTTTCAAAATATGATACTAGACCTCCTTTCTCAATGGCCAGAGTCTAGCTCCAGCCTCCACAGATGAGTGGAGACATTCAACCCTTGGTTCTCTGGGTTAAGCTGATTTCACTCAGCATAATTTCTTCCATAGTCATCCATTTACCTTCAAAGGCTGCAATATCATTATTTCTAATTGCTGAGTAAAATTCCATGTTATGTATGTACCACAGTTTTTGGATCTATTCATCAATTGAGGGACAGAATGTTGAACTCTTTTACACTATGGAAAATATAAATTAAGTGATAAGATTTTATAAGCTGGTTATTTACAAAAATGAAATTTCAGGATGAGTTTAGGTAGGCTTGACGTGGTGACAATACCTCTAGCCACCCTGGGTGTTTTCTGTAGAATTTTGGGGCTCAGATATTTCCTCCTTTAATTGTGTTCTGTCCTACATAATTTTTTTTTCAGCAGAGAGACAGGGAGAGTGAGAGTGTGTGTGAGAGAGAATTGATTTTGTTTAGTTTTTCATCTGATTTTCATTGCTCTGACACTTAGTTATGAATGTGGTGCTAGAGTTCAAACCTGAGTGCTCATGCATGCCAGGCAAGCGCGATACCACTGAACCACCGCTCCAGCCCTGCCCTACATCATTTACCCTTTGAACTTCTGACACCATTTCTTTTCTTTCTTTTTTTTTTAAGAGAGAGGGACAGTGAGAGAGAGAGAGAGAAAGAGAGAGTCAATTTTATTTAGTTTTTCAAGTGGCTTTTGTTGCTCTGAGACTTCGTTGTGTACGTGGTGCTGGGGTTCGAACTCGCGTACTTGCGCATGCCAGGCAAGCGCCATAACTGCGGAGCCACCGTTCCAGCCCTCTGACACCACTTCTGAAGTGAAATGTACTTTAAGACCTTGGGTCCTGGAGAGACTTGGGTTCAAATTCTAATTCTCCAACTTACCTTTGAAAGCTCTAGTTTCCTCCCCTGTAAAGTGGGAATAACACCTACATCAGGAGTGCTGTGAGAATTAAATGCAGTCACGTGCAGAGCCTGCCTCATAGCAAGTGCTCAAAAATGTGATATAAATGCAAGTATCAAAAAAAAAATGCTGCTAATGCACATTTCATAGTAGCCAAATTATGGAACCAGTCTGTCAACAGATGAATGAATAAAGAAAATGTGGTTTGTGTACACAATGGAGTTTTATTCAGCTGTAAAAAGAACAAAATCACATCATTTTCAGGAAAATGGATGGAACTTGAGAGCACTGTGTTAAGTGAAATAAGTCAGACTCAAAAGTCAAAAGTCATACATTTTTTTTTCTCATATGGTGGAAGCTTGAGAAAACAAGGAAAAGGAAGGAGGAGGAGCTAATGAAAATAGAAGGGAGGCCAGTAGAATAGAGGAAGAGCACTAGAGAGAGGGAGAAGGGGAGGGAAAGGGAAGGTCCTGGGGAGTGAAATTGACCAAATTAAGTTAATATGCAAGGCATGTGTTAATATTTAATGATGAATCCCACTATTATGTCAGTATAATGCACCAATAAAAAGTAATAAAAAAAGGAGCTGCTACTAGTAAGTGGGCTATGTTTATGACTTCAGGTTTTTTTTTTTTTTTTTAATGGAGACTGCTTTTGGGCTACAAATGACAAAAAGCACAAGTGTAGTTGCTACGCAAATGGTCTACATAAAGTAGTTAGGAATACACGTATGTTGTGTAAGAGAGAAAGAAGGGGGTTGGGCAGAAATAACCTCAAATAATGCCCACTGATTCAAAATCTGTTATTCAAGGAGGGATAAATGTAGAAATTGTTTATAGAGACTTTAGAAATTAGAAAAGATATTATGAAAAAGGGAAAGGTTTCCCAAAATATGAGAACTTGCTAATTAATGGCAGATTCCCAGAACAGAATTCCTTCCCATGTATCCCAAACTATTTTGGGGATATTCTGGTCATATAAATTATATACATTATTTTCTGGAAACTAGTATTTTTTTCTTTTATTTATAGTCATTTAGTCTTAAGTCAAACATATGGAATTTCTCTTGGGAAAATTAGTTTATCAAAACATCCTCAATTGGGGCTGGAGAGGTGGCTGAGCAGTTACGGTGCTTGCCTGACATATGCAAAGAAGCGTGTTGAGACCCAGCACCATGTACACAATGAAGTGTTGGAGTAACAAAAGCCAAATGAAAAAGTAATAATAAAATTGTTTCTGTCTCTCTCACGGTCCCTATTTCTTAAAAAAAAAAAAAAAAAAAAAAAAAAAAAAAAAAAAAAAAAAAAAAAAAAAAAAGAACAAAAACAAAACCCCAAATCCTCACTAGGCAATAGAAAAAGGTTGAAATTTTTAAGTTGTAATAGCTTAAAAAATGACATGTGTGTGTGTTTGTGTGTGTGTATACATATATACTGGTTTGATATACATGCATACATGGATTAAAGTTTTTTATGTCATCAAGTAGAACTTGGACCAGTGTAGGAAATATGCTTTATTTATTTATTTTCAGAGAGAGAGAGAGAGAGAGAGAATCAATTTTATTTAGTTTTTCATGTGGCCTTTGCTGCTTTGAAACTTCCTTGTGTATGTGGTGTTGGGGTCCGAACCCACGCACTCGTGCATGTCAGGCAAGCGCTGTAACCGCTGAGGCACCGCTCCACCCCAGTGTAGGAATATATAATGGAATAAAATGTAATTTTTTAATAGTTGATCAAAACGTTAGTCCTTTTCTTTTTCAGGAGGCATGCGATTCTGGGTGTCATCTGTTTCCACTCTTTCTGAGTCCTGGCAGCCACGCTCTCTGGATATTGAAATTGCTGCCTATGCACTACTCTCACACTTCCTGCAGTTTCAGATTTCTGAGGGAATCCCGATTATGAGGTGGCTAAGCAGGCAAAGAAATAGCTTGGGAGGTTTTGCATCTACCCAGGTGAGAGCCAGTTGTGTTTTCCCTTTAAATAGTATGCATATAGATTTTAAGGGAACATATGGTTCTTTTTTTTTCTCATGACTTCATAAAATTACTTAGTTTAAAAGTTTAGTAACTTAAAGGCTTATGATACTGTTTATTTTTTAAATATGCACTTCATATCTGACATTTATATGGAATAAATTAGTTCCCCATCTGTATTAGCTCTTTTGCATCTGTAGTAACTGATATGTGTCACTGGTCAGTTTCATGCAGCAGATAGTTTTCTGAGCCTTTGCTGTTCCCTGAGCCAAGTGATTCAAAGATGAGCTAGGAAGCCTTCCACTCTCCAGGAGGGTAGATGACTGTAGAGCAGGTTTCTGAAATCTGACTGCTCTTTGGAGACCTTGATGTATACTTACATGTGCAATCATTTTTCTTCTCTCCACAGGATACCATTGTGGCTTTAAAGGCCCTGTCTGAATTTGCAGCTCTAATGAATACAGAAAGGACAAGTGTCCAAGTGACTGTTCTGGGGCCTAGCTCGCCGAGCCCTGTGAAGTTTCTGATTGACACATACAACCGCTTTCTCCTTCAGACAGCAGAGGTGTGGACAAGGGGTGGTTATTAAAATTCTGTGCAATTGATTCTTTATACTGGAATATTGTTTTACTTCTAATCTACTGATTTTAGCAAAGACTTCTTTCCAGAGTCCTCCAGAGAGACAGAGGGGGATGCACTCCTTTGGTTGAATCTTCTGATCTCAGGAAGGGTAGAAGAGATGGGAACTTTGGAAAGATTGGTGGAAAAGGAGAAAATATGAGGACTTTCACTTTGGGAAGGGAATAAGTATGCGCTGCATTCCTCATGAGGACTGTGTTAGGTTATTTCACATATGCTATTGCATTTGCTTATAATCCACCAACTCTAAGATAGCAGTTTTATTGCTGTCGTACATACCATAAAGTGAGCCTGAGAGAGCCTAGTAACTTTTAAAATTATAACGATTAATTGTGTGAATTGATGAGTTTCACTGCATTTCTGTGATGCTTGGTATTGAGCTTTGATCATGTTTACGCTTCCCTAACTCCCCCTGACTTTCCTACCAATCCTTAGTAGTTGCTCTTACACTTCTCAGATCATCTTTTCTTTCTTTAATTTTCACATAAGGAGTTACTTGATTTTCTGTGTCTGGCTTATTTTGCATAACATGATTTCTTTCAGTTCATCTATTTTTTCCTGCAAAAGACAGGATTTCGTTCTTCTTTAAAAGGCTGAGCAACACTCTGTTATGTATATTCCCTGTATTCTTTATCTGTTCTTCTGTTTATGGACACTAGGCTGATTCCATATCTTGGTTAAAAATGGATATGTAGGATAGGTAGGTGTCTGTTTTTTACGCTGACTTTATTTTCTTTGAGTACATACCCAGGAGTGATATAGCTGGATCACGGAGTAGTTCTGTTTTGAAGGTTTTGAGGAACCTCCGTACTATTCACCACAGTGACTGCACTATTTGGATTTTCATCAACCATGTATAAGGGTTTCTGTTTCTTCACATACTTACCAGAATTTCATTCCTACTTTTTTTCCTTCCTCCCTTCCTCCCTCCCCCTTCTTCCTGCCCTCTCGCCCTTCCTTCCTTCCATTCTTTCGTTTTTGATAATAGACATGGTAACTGGGATGAGATGTAATCTTAATGTAGTTTTGATTTACATTTCCTTGATGGCTGAAGATGTGGAGCATTTTTTTCACATATTTATTAGCCATCTGTGCTTCCTGTTTTTTGAGGTATCTATTCAGGTGATTTGCCCATTTACTACTTGTATTACTTGTTTTTGTTGTTAAGTTTCTTGAATTATTTATATATTCTGGGTGTTAAGCCTCTGTCAGAGGTAGAGATTTTCTCCCATTCTGTAGGTTGTCTTTTCACTCTGTGGCAGAAGCCTTTTAATTTGATATAATACCATTTGTCAATTCTTGTTTTCGTTTCCTAGGTTATTGAATTCCTACCCAAGAAATCATTGCTTGTGCCCAAAATTTAAAGTGTTTTTCCTCTGTTTTCTTCTAGTAGTTTCAAAGTTTCCGGTGTTAAATGAAGGTCTTTGATCAGTTTGGAGTTGATGTTTGTACAGAGTGAGAGGTAGGGGTGGAGTTTCAGTCTTTTGCATGTGGATATCCAGTTTCCCCAGCACCATTTGTTGAAGAGTCTGTCCTTTCACCTTTGTTGAGAATCATTTGACTGAAGACATGGATTTTTCTTG
>PVKS010019077.1:0-38599 GCA_004027875.1 Aplodontia rufa
TATTCTTTCTGATTATTATGCACATTGATTTGAACATTCTCTCTTTCTCTCTCTCACACACATACACGCATACACACACAAGAATTTGACATGTTTGTTGAATTTTAAACTTCATTTTTGCTGGTGAAACTTTGATGATAGTCTAGAGATATTAAGACATTCCAAAATGATCATCAAAAATTAATATGCAAATTATTTAATTTCAATATACCTATGAATATAATTATATGCTAGTCATTTGAAATATCCAGCAAATTAAAGCTACTTTTACTGTCTTTTTTTAAGAGAGAGAGAGAAAAATCCGTTTTATTTATTTTTTTCATCTGGCTTTTCTTTCTCTGACATATGTGCATATGGTGCTGGAGTTTGAACCCTGGTCCTTGCACATGCTAGACAAGTGCTTCAATTGTTGAGCCATTGCTCCAGTCCCTATTTTTACTATCTCTAATTAAATGAATATATAATGTCACCCTGAAAGTGGTGATATAGGAAAGAACACAGCAAATTGAATTAGCATCTGGAAAGGAAGCGTAGTCAATGTTGATCTGCCTCACTGATCCCTGAGCACTGTAACTGTGGAGAAAAGTGTGGGAGTCATTATTACCTTTTGCCTACAGACAAAACATTTAACTGATAAAACACTTTTAAATATGGGACTCATTAAAGTTCTCTTAGTTGGAACATCCTCTTTCTTTCTCTTAGAATTTATCACAGGCTTTTCCTCCTACTTTTTCTGATTTCCTTCCATTGATGAGCTTTGTCTTTCTGTTATGTTCTCCTTGATCACTACCAAACACTTGTTCACTCATGTGCATTTCCTTAAAATGTCTCTTATCTATTTTTAAAAATAGTTTTATAAGTTGAATGTGGACTTACAAATGAGGAAAAATCATTATCAAACATTCAAGAATAAGTGTATATTCACATAGTTCACCAAGGCTGATGCCATTCCATGGTTTCCTCCCTTGGGTTCCCCATGGTTCTGTGTTTCCCCCAAATGAACCCCTGTGTTAAATGGACTTCTCATGGAGGTCAGAGATCTCCTTCTGATTTGATTCCCCCATACTCCCTCCCTCAAGTCTCCTAGATATCCTTCCTAATCCCTCTCCCACTTCTTGCCCCCTCCATGTCTCCAGGTATCCTAGACAAGTTTCCCCCTGTTTGTGTAAAAATTCATACTTAATGAGGTTATTATTAGCTTAGCCATCTAATATACTGTTTCAGGTTGTAATCTAGCTCCCACAAATGAGGGGAAACATTCAGCCCTTGAGTCTCTGAGATTGGGATACTTCACTTAGCATAATTTTTTCCATCTCCACCATTTGGCTTCAAAAGCCATAATATTGTTTTCTCTACAGGCTGAGTAGTAATCCATTGTATATATGTACCAAAGTTTTTGAATCCAGTCGTCAAGTGAGGGGCATCTGGGTTAGTTCCATGGTCTAGCTATATTAAATTGAACTGCTATGAACATTGATGAAGCTGTATCTCAATAATATGCTGATTTGGGGAAACTCTTTTGGGAAACTCTTTTGGAAAAATATCCAGGAGTGGGATGGCTGGCTCATAAGGTTGTTCCAGCCCTAATTTTTTGAGGCATCTCCACATTGCTTTCCAGAGTGGCTGAACCAGTTTGCAGTTCCACCAGCAATGCAACAGTGTTCCTCTTTTCCCCACACCCCCTGCAGCATCTGTCATCGTTTGTATTTTTCATTTTTGCCACTATAACAAGAGTGAGGTAGAATCTCACTGAAGTTTTGATTTGCAAAATGTCTCTTATCTTGGTACTTCCTATGATTTACTTAGCACTTAAGACTGTGATCTGTTCCAATTCATTCTATTGGGTGAAGTTCCTGTTTTAAAATGTATCTTTTCATTAATCCATGAACACAAAGATATAATTCATCCAGAAAATGTCTATATTCAACTACACTACATATTTTGTTAAGGTACATAGTTTACTCTTGAATCACAACTCAGCATTTGGTTTAATCAGATATATTCACATTCTCCATCTAACAGATTAACATGGGTTGGACTAAAGTTTTGACAGTACAGATGGAGGGAAGTAGAAAGTATGTATGTATCAATAATGTGGTATTGACAGGGCTTGCTGTCAAATTCAAAGTAAAGTTTATAGAAAGGAGTTATTAAGACTGACTCAGCTGTCCTTCTTATTTGTTAATAACCCTGTAGATAGAAATAACATTTACTGGAAATACCGGCAAAAAATGAGATTTGATTTTGTAGATTTAAATAAAAATTGTTTAAGGCTACTTAAGTTTTTTATTTTATTAAGCATCAGAAGTGACCTGCCAAGAATGCGGATATTCCAGAAGGGATTTCAAATACATCCTTGAAGTAAAATACATAAATTGTAATTTAAAATCGTAAGAAAGGTTAAAAAGGCACATTACAACTGAACAAAATTATAGGTGTAAACAAGCCCCAGCATGTTCTCAAAGCCATAGACATGGAGCATTCAGAACTGGAGACTGAGACTCAAAGTTCACTGAATTCACGTGACACAGAACCAAAGAAGAAGGTAAACACCTACTTATGATGCAAACAACTAGAATTCAAGTGCAATGAAAAGTCAATATTTTGGGGACTGTAGTGATTTCTCAGGAGTTAGAGTGCTTGCCTGGCAGATGCAAGAACCCAGGTGTGAAACCTAGCACCACATACACATCTAAGTGTCAGAGAAACAAAGACCAGATGAAATAAATAGTTAAAATTTATTCTCTCCTTCTTGCTCTTTTTCTCACACTCTCTATCAAAATATACAACATTTATTGGAGTTGGAAATGTAAGGATCATTGAATGCCATGTAATACATTGACTTTCGGAGAAGGGAGATGCAAACAGACCACAGTGTGTAATTTCTCACTAAAAGTGAGAACCAGAGATAAGAGCAGAGCAGAAAGACTGAAAAGTCTGGCTTTGAAGGGTAAAAACAAAAAAAAATTAAATCTGCTATAATTATTTTTGGCTGATAGTAAAGGAAGGACTTTAATATTAGAAAGAAATTTAAATGCTTAAGCAGTAAGGGGAACTGTCCTAGTCATCTTTGCAATACTGTGACCAAAACACCCTACAAGATCAACTTAGAAGAGGGAAGGTTGATTTTAGCTCATGGTTTCACAGGTTCAGTCCATCTCTGCAGGCTCCATTACTCAGGGCCCAAGGTGAGACAGAATTGCTGGAGGAAGGGTGTGGCAGAGGAGCCATGCTCTGCTCAGGGCAGTCAGAAATCAGAAAGAGAGGAAAGGGGAAGGGGACACAGGGCAAATGAAATTTCCTGGGTCACACCCCCAGGGGCCCAGCGTCTCCAGCCATGCCCCACAAAACTGTAGGTACCACCCAGTTAGTCCATTCAAATTATAATGGCCTGATTAGGTTATGGCTGTCATTTTACCTCTGAATATTCCTTCAATAGCAAAGGAGATTTTAGGGGACACCTCATATCCAAACCATAATAGAAACATTACTGCTGTGAAACAGAATCTCATAATGAGGTTTTCTCTAGTGAATTAGTGATTCAAACATTAAATTGTTCATATTTCTATACCTGGACTTCTATACCTGCAGCAAACTATTACTTCTGAGTCTCAAAGTACATTGTGTTCTCACAAAGCCATGTGTCTACAATATTTATTTTAGAGAAGTAAATATTTGCTATTTTTTTTCTATAGATACCCTAAGGTAGACTTTCCTTTACACACTATTAAGTAGATCTGAATTTTAGTAACATGCTAAATTAATCTATGAAATGAAATTGAACAACTCTATAATTTTTTCACTTATATGACTGCTAATTGTTTGAAACTAATGAAATATATATACATATATAACACATATTCATAATAACAGAATATGCACATATATATATTTCATGCACAAATATACGTACATTTACACATACACATATATACGTACATACATACACATGCACACACATACACATACATGCTTGGTATTAGTATTAATTTACTCTAATTTTTGGAAATATGTAGATGATATAGATAACATATATATATATATACATATATGTGTATATAAAAATATATGAGAAACAGTGAGAAAGAGAGAAAGAAAGAATCAATTTTATTTCAATTTTCCATGTGGCTTTCATTACTCCAACACTTAGTTGTGTACATGGTGCTGGAGTTATACCAGGGTCCTTGCATATGCCAGGCAAGCGCCATAACCACTGGGCTACCACTCCAGCCCCTAAGTTGCTGAGGCTGACCTGGAACTTTAGATCCTCCAGCCTCAGCCTCCCATCTCCCTGGGATTACAGATGGCACCTGACTAAGAGAAAGTATTTGGAAGTGATAGTTTTAAAAAAGTTTTGAGATACAGATTCAGCAACGTGGAATATAATATGAGAAACAGGAAGGAAAAGGTATGAATGAGGAAATGAATTGGACAAAACACTATAGAGAAAATAATTTCAGTGGTGAAGGATAAGGAGAACTTATCTTCAGAAAGTAATCTAATTAATTTATACATGTAATATAACTAGTTTTATTCATTATTTAGAAGTAGATGAGCAAAATAATTCAATTATGATAAATAACATGCTTATTGGTAATATAGTTTGAGGAAAACATTGGCTTTTTCCTTGTCTACACAATGTTGCTGAGGCAAAAGAGGAGGTTAATCCATCATAAGAATAAAGGAATAAAGCCCAATATAAAACTTGGAGTGCCCTTGCTCATCAAATGATAAATTCTTATTATTGTAGGGTTAAAGTCAGCTATATATTTTACAATAAATATATAGTAATATAAAGCTAAAACAAGTTAGAAAAGGCATAAAGTAGTTAAATATGTAGCATATAAATCCAAATAAATTTGTGACAGTGGCAAAACAAATATCCAATAAAGTGGAACGAAAAGACATCAGTATTTATGAGAAATACTAGGAGAGTTTACATTAACTAAATTCTCACATTCCAAGAAGATGGTTCAGCCATAAATCTTAATGAACCAAAGATAACTGTAGTGAAATACATAAAGCAAAACTCTTAAAGCACAAAGAGAAGGTTATAAAACCACAACATAATGGATAATTTTGAAACACAGCTTTCAGAGGTGATTGATGAAGTACAGCTAATTAAAAATGATTTATGAGCTTTAGAAAGCATAATTAACTGGCTCCATAAGTAATGTTGTCCAGGACATTGAACTTTACATAGATAGTCACTATGTCCAGTACCTGGGAGAATTAAAAATAAAAAAAAAGCAGTTTTATGATTTTCCTAGGTGATGTAAGTTGTCAAGGCATGTTTGGAAAGTAACATGGTGACAGATCCACCTTTAGGCTTCTAATTACATTTTGAAGACTATCTTAAAGAAAAAATGAATTCAATATGCTCATTAATTAAAGTACTATTTTAATCACTTTAAAAGTGGAAACTTATGCAAAATTCTTAAGGTATATATTTAAAAAGTCATTGAATACTATGTACCTAGTAAAAACTTCTAAAGAATGTCAAAGACTCTCAGTGGGAGAAGATAGACTAGGAAGAATTTGATGTATTTCTAGGATTAGAAAAAACATTTTGGATCAATATGGCTACTACATTCTAACTGTTAACCTTTAACTTTAAGTGGTTAAATTGTTTTAGTGACAAATAGCAATTATTCATATTTCTAGGGTATAGATGAATGTTTTTATATGTGAGTATATTGCATAATAATCAAATCAGGGTACTTAGAACATCCATCACCATATACATTTATCTTTTTTTCATTAAAATTCAATATTTTTATTTTTTCAACTTTTTTATTTTTGAACAACCATACAAGTTTTTAACAAAATAATATAAAATGTGTATAGATTCTAGATATTACAATTACCCCCAGGAGTGCCCCCCCAAATACCCACCCTTATCCCTCCCTTCCCCTTCCCACAATATCTCTAAAAAAGGATTATGTTGTATAGCATTATATCTTATCTGGATTTAAAACATGATAATAGACCAATCCTTTTGTTTTGTGAGAGTATCTGCAATCTGTTCTTCTAGCTATTTGAAATATGTGAGGCAGTATTGCTAACACAGTCACCTGACCATCTAATACACTACCAAAACATATTCTTCCTATTTTGTACATGTTGACTAATCTCTCTCTATCTCCCCTTTCCACTATAATCCCCAGGTCCTGGTGTTCTTTTAAAAACACCCTGTATATGCCTTTTATCAATAACATATTTATAGAAACAGAACTTTCCTTTTAAGAAAATACAGACTAAACCCTTAAGTATTTCCTCATGGTGCTATAATTGAAAGTGTTGAACAATAGACTCACTTTGAAGACTTTAGATGAAGTAAAAACAGAGCCACAGGTGCTGTCCAGCCTGAGCCAGAAATGTTAAGTACTCATAAAGTACTTTCTACAGCAGGACTCAATGCCTGCATAGCAGGAAACCAGGTCCAAGATTTCAGGTACTGCAGAAACAACAGCACTATCTAAGAACCAATCTGTAACAATGCTGGAAGACAAGAAATGAAGTTCTCAGCATATAAAAATGTATGCAGTGACTTATTTTCCACAATGAACAACATTTTTACAACACGCATAAATTATTTATACTACCCTAACAATGCCTGCTTCTTCCTACAGTGTAAAATTTTAGACTATGTAATTGTGACCTTTTATATGAATTCGTTCACATAAAAGAAAAGTGCAGTTAAGACAGCTTCCTCCCTTTCCAAAGAGCACACAAATAATGAGAACATTTTTATGTTAAAAGTTTGGATCTAGTTTCAAGATTAATAGAAATTTGAAATAAAAATAAAAGAATTCTAAAATTGAATGATGGAAAATTGATTGACATATATTAAAATATATAAAATTTTAAGTATATTCAGCCCTTCCAAAATATTATTACACTTATAAAAGTGTATGTTCATTTTTCATTCCTCATAATTCCACATGAGACAAATTAGGCTCATTATCTTTCTCAGGACCACATATATACTAAATGAAGAAGGTTTACTAAGTTTCCTGATTCCAGATAATCTTACAGTAAGGTAAATATTAATAATCATTTAAAATGACCTGTTTTAATAAAATACCCTAGAATTTCTAAAAATAAATAACTAAAACATAATAGGCTGAAAATATTTCATTAATATGTTAAATAAAATATAATAGCTGATATAAACATGAAAAAAGTAATCTCTCTTAAAAGTACTTTACAGGCCAACACAATCTAGTAGATTTAATTTGTAAATGCTAGTAGCTTTAATCTGTAATGTGCTTAACACAAACTCATGGTAATGAAGAACAAATTTTGAATGAACACAGATTTTTAAAATGATGTGATATTGAATTCAGTTTTCTAGTATTTTTCTAGGAGGTCTTTTCATGTATCGAAATTTTTGTCTAAGTTCCCTTTGGTTGTTGTTGTTATGTTCTTGTCTGGTCTTGGTGTCAAAATTCCTGATGAACACAGATGCAAAGATCCCCATAAGCAAGTTGAATCCAATGTCACATCAAAGGTAATTCACTATGATGAAATGGGGTGGCTCAAAATACAGGAATCAGTGCAGCTGATGTGCCATGACAGCAGAATGAAGGACAAAGTCCTCAGGATCCTCTTCCTGGTGCGAAACACCTTCCCGACATGATTAGGGATAGAAGGAGCCGGAGCCTGACTCCCCGTAATGAAGGCCAGGTAGGACAAATCGACAACGGAAAACATACTGAATGAGGAAAAACTGAAAGCCTTCTTTCTAAGATCTGAAGCAGGATAAGTTTGTCTACTTTCAGGACTTTTACTTAATGTAGTACTAAATAGTCCTAGCAGGGAGGAGACCAAAATAAAAGGCATTCAAATCAGAAAAGAGGAATTCAAATAATCACTGTTAGCTGATATCATGATTTTGTATATAGAAAATCCAAGAAATCAAGCAAATGAGTAATTAAAATTAAAAAATTTACCAAAGTATCTGGCTATAACAATCAACATTTAAAAGTCAGGAGTGTTTCTATATGCTAATAGTAAATAATTTTTAAAAATCAAGAAAGGAATCCTATTTATAATAACTACAAACAAAATACCTATGTAACAAATTTAACAAAACACATGAAAGAGTGTTTCTTTGTAGAGCTCTACAAAGAGCTCTACAAGAGCTCTACAAAGAAAACCATGAAATAATTATAAAAGAAAGTGAAGAAATGAAGAATTGGAAGGGTGTGCCATGTTCATGTATGAGAAAGAATCTTTATGTAAATCTGTCCATTATATCCAAGATAATCTACAGAATAAATGCACCTTCTACCAAAATATCAATAACATTTTTCATATAACTAGAAACAAGGCAATTCTAAAATTAAATAAAGTTACGCACAAAAAAAATCCAACAAAAGAAAAACAACAAACAAAAAGAGAACAGACAATGTAATCTTGAGCAAAAAGAACAAAGCAAGAGCCATTATGCTATCAGACTTCAAAGTGAACTACAAAGCAATAATAATAAAAACCATCCTGGTATGTGCACAAAAAGACACTTAGGTCAGTAAAGCTGTGAACGGAAAGCTTAGAAGTCAGCCCACCTCTACAGCCAACTGATCATCAACAAAGATGATAATAACACGCATTGGAGAAAGGAGAGCTTCTAGAAGAAATGGTGTTTAGAAAACTAGATGTCCACACGTAGAAGTCTGCAACTAGACCCCTGTCTCTCACCAGCCTCAAAGATCAGCTCAAATGGATTAAGGATTGGAGAAATGAAAACATTTAGCAAAATAGCAGGGTGGAGTGCATCTGGACATCAGAATGAACCAGAACTCTTTTAGTCAAGGCCCCAAAAGCACAGGAAGCAAAAACAAAAGAGACAAATGAGATTATATCAAGTGAATGATTCTATAAAGCAAAGGAAACAATCAACAGAAGGAAGGGTGGGATAATATTTGCATATGCATCTGACAAGGTGTTAACAGCCAGATTATAAGCAGAACTCAAAAAAAAAAAAACTATGTAGTTCTATGTAGTCTCCTCAGTAAACAAGGAACAGAATTATCATACAGTTCAGCTGTCCCATTAATGTTATAAATTTAAAGAAATGAATCAGTACATCAAAAAGATATCTTCATTTCTGAATTTGTGCAATACTATTCACAATAGCCAACATGTACCCACCAAAAGAAGAACGGATAAACAAAATGTGGTGTCCATTTGCTGGAATATCACTCAACCATAAAAAACGAAATAAAATCCTGTCATTTTCAGACACATGGATGAAACCGGAGGATAATCAATTACATTAAATAATCCAGGCACAGGAAGACAAATACTGCATGTTCTCACTGATATACAGAAGTTAAAAATAATTTCATGCAAGCAGTTTTGCCTAGTGTTCACTGCAGGATGGGAAGGACAGGAAGAGGGCAGCTAGCAAGAAGACTGATAATGGGTTCCCAAATGCAGTTAGATAAAAGGAATAAATTTAATCCTCCACAACACACAAAAAAGTGACTATTATGGTTTGGATGAAAGTTATTCCCCTAAAGCTCAATATGTGAAACAGTGCAAAATGACTGAGAGGTGAATTGATTGGGTTATGAGAGCCTTGACCCTACCAGGGATTAACTAAGCTAACCATAGGCTGGTAGGGTGTGGCTGGAGGTGGTGGGTCATTGGGGGTGTGCCATTAGGGTATATATTCTGTATCTGGTGTGGAGTCTCTCGCTGCTTCTTGGAGCCATGCCTTAAACAGCTTCCCTCTACTACACTCTTATGCTCTGATGCACAGTTTCACCCCGAGCTCCAAGGAATGGAGCCAGCCTTCTATGGACTAAGATCTCTGAAATTATGAGCCCTGATATAAACTTTTCCTCCTAGAATTGTTCTTCTCAGGTCTTTGAGTCACAGCAGCAAAAAGCTGACTAAAAGAGTGAATATGGTTCATAACAATTTATTATATATTTAACTTAGAACTAGAAGAGATAACTAGGAAGCTCTCCAAGATAAGGAAATGATAAATATTTAAGGAGATGGGTCTGCTAATTACCCTGGTTTGATAATTGGATATTATGTACATGTACTGAATCATTACACTATACCCCACCTATATGTATAATTATTGATTTTCAATATAAAGAAAAATAAAAGGATGGTATGATGGTCTAAACTAATGTGTCTGAGAGAATTGAGTTTCTGAAAACCTAGCCTGGTCAAAATAAGTTTCTATTTCTGGTTCTGACAATGACAGAATAATCTTGCAGCTTATTTAGCAAAATGTGCTACACCTTTCTAAAGTGGAGATCAGATAAGGCAGTTATATTGTCACCTGGACAGGACAGAAATACCTAGTGAACCAGAATGAGCCTGGATCTGAATCAGTCAGAGGCTCCCCACTCCCCCTGTTCCTGGAAGCAGTCCTGGATCTGTCTCCACCCTCTGGGTACCACCACCAACGAATTGAATTGACAGTAAAGAGAAATTCAGATCTAATCCAACATTTTTATTTCACTAACAATGAGGGTCAAAAAGGCTAAATAGCTCACTTTCAAGCCATAGTAGCAAACCCAAAATTGAAAACCAGGTTTCAAATGTTATTTACACTGAATTAAACTATGTGAGTTTCATCTGTGGGCTGATGCCACCTGAATTCTTACCATAGCTCTAAGGATATTATTCATGAACACCAGGGCAGACTTTCTCTGGACATCAATGGCAGAAACCCTTCAAATACAGCTGGTAATGAGTTGTTGCTCATCAAAAAACATCAGTAAGGCATCCTGCTCATTCATGAATTATAAGAATTTATACTACTAAAGTGAAGTTATTAAAACATCCAAAACAGAGCTCTAGGAATTAGGAATTCAGCAATTATTTATTAGAGTATTTACTAAAGTGTGAATTGAATTATAAATGAACAAATTGTTTTAACATTAAAATCAAACGATAATCATCAGAGTGGATGTAGAGAACAGGGAACTCTTATACATTGTTGATGGGAAAGTAGATTAATGTTGACACTATAAAAAATGAAGGTTTCTCAAAAAAACTAAAAATGGAACTATTACAAAATCCAGTAATCCCATTGGTGGGTATTTATCAAAAGGAAATAATGTCATTGATATCTGCATTCCCTTGGTTTTAGTAGCAGTGTCCATAATAAGGAATCAGTCAAGGTGTCCATCAACAGATGAACAGATGAAGACAATGTAGTATACATACATAATGGGATAGTATTAAGCCATTAAAAAGGATGAAAGCTTGTCTGTCATTTATGATGATGTGCATGGAACATTAGAATAGAGTGGAATAAGCCAGTAACAGAAAGACATACACTACATGAACTCACTCATAGAGGTATCCAAAAAAAATTTTTCATACAGAATTAGAGTGTAGAATAATGATTACAAGAGATTGGGGAAGGTAAAAGAGAGTGGAGTAATGCTGAGGGATTGGTCAATGGGTACAAAATTATAGTTAGATAGGAAAACATTTAATATTCTTTCACATGGAAGGCTGACTATAGTCCACAATGATGTACAGATATATTATATTTCAAAATAATGAAAAGAATATTTTTAATTTTTCCCACAAGAAATAAATAACAGTATGCTGTTGATGGGCAGTGATTAAGATACTACATATACTAACTACCCTGATTTTATCTTGACACTAATTAATTAATGGAAAGATTCTTTGAAAAGCAATATTTACCAAAGCTCAATCAATACAGAAAAATCTTAATAAGATGATACCTAAAAAATTCTACTTCTAATTTAAAAATCCCCAATATGAACCCCCATGAACTGGGTTAGAATCAGAGATGTTTGTAAGAGCTTATGTTTAAAACACATACACAAGGACACAATTAAATACAAATTAATACACACACAAAGAAGCAAAAATTTGCATATATGCATGAATTAGACTAGAAACTTACATTTCAAATCTGAGGAGAGAGTTCAAAAGAGGCAGCAATTGAGGATGAAGGAGAACAGTCAACCCATGGAAATGTCAATTTGTAAATATCTTTCTCCATTTAAAGTAGTGGGGTGTCCTTGGAGAAATGGAATGTATAAAGAGTTTATAAGAAAGTTAGTAGTAGACCAAAGTCAATTTCCAAGATTTGAGGATTTCAGCAAAGGTATATAAAATGTGGAATTTAGGGATGGCTGAGGGAGAAATGTAGGCTCTCATTGTTACCTTTGCAACTCTTCAATTAGATAATCATTTCAAGGTAAAAATTTAAAGAAATCCAATAAATAATTAAAAATGGAATAAATAATCTTCTGGCCAATTTTAATAATGAATTTTTAACAAAGTTTAAACAAGAAAAAATAATTCTAAATACATTTTTTCCTAGGGACTTCTATTTTTTACCTTGCCATGTATCGGGAGCATGGCAAATGTCCAAGCCACAGTGTCATAGTCTCTGAATGCCTCTGAACACAGAGGAGGAGACCAAGCCAAATAGGTCTATGCTCGGGTGAGGAACTCTATTTTTCTCCACTTCTGGTTTAGAATTCTGCTTGAAAAATCTGTGTAGTGCTCAGGCTCTAGAGAACATTCCGGAAGTCCTCTCCATGTCCTCCTCTAGCATGGCAATTTGGCTTTTATAGCTCTGTGGTAGGCCCTCTGCAAACTACAGAGGGTTTAGCTTCAGGTTGGCCCTGACAAGATAGATTCATCCCTGGAAGAGGTGGTAGCTGTATGTGAACCCAGAGAGTCACCGGTACATGGGGAGAAGAGCTATGCACCTAAGCAGCTCTGAGAGCACATGTTTCTGCTACTGGTCAGAAGGCATGTGTTAGTGGGTGTAAGTTCACAGAGATCTTTTGTGCATATCTTCAAAGACCTTGCTTCAGTGATTGTCATCGGGGCTGTGCTATGCCCAGAATAGGCTCTGGTTTGTTCAGAATAGCAATGTTTGCTGCAATCCCCTGGAGAAAGGAAAATGTAGGAGTTGCGTTTCCCAAAGCAGCAAGCTCAGGTGTGACCTCCACAGGATGGATCCCTGCCACGTAGAAACCCACGTAGAGATGTGGAGCACTTCTCACCTCACTTTTAGCTTCCAGAACAGCTAAGTTTCGGCTGCCTTTGTGTTCAGCAAATAATCCCATGCCAATTTTGTTCCCTCTGACTCTTTCTGTCTCTTTCCCTTTTCGTCCACCCTTCCTACAACATGCCTCAGTGCTTCCCCTGCAGGCTCAGAACTGAAAACACTTTATCACCTTCTCTTCCAATAACCAAATTCTCTGAGTCTCAACAGTCTCTGACTATGCAGTATTGAACTTCAGTGCATTCCCTCACACACCCACGTTGTGGAGTAGCTGTTCTTCATCCATCTGGATTCTGAGCTGTAGAGAATCCTGTATCTAGTCTGCCATCTTGATCTCCCACTTCATTCTAGTTTTAAAATATTTTGAATGTATATAATTCAACTGAGATTATTTTTATTATTTTCTCATATTTTGTGATATGTTTTACAAGATATTTCATCTTTTAATATTCTTGCATTCACTTCATTTCAATTCAAATTCAACTAGCGTCATAGAGTACATTCAACAATCTCAACAAGTGTTTTCACATTTTCTCGTACTGTATTAAAATTTCTACTTTTCACACAGTAATTATTATTCTATTCAATGTTCTTGAGCATTTCATTGTTATGAAGTTTTCTTCTCAATTATGAAACTAGTCACAGAATTTCATTTGTGTTTCAAGTCTGTCTTCTCCATCAGGGAAATCAAAGGGTCATATTAATTATATTTCTCAAGTTGCAACATTGCCACATTTAAACTACAGCATCTGTAAAACAGTATAGTCTAATAAAGAACAATTAACACAGTGAATATAAATCCACTATTAAGTTTAATAAAGGTTTAATAACAATAACACAGCAGACATTACATACCAACAGCTTTAGTGGAGGATTTTTTTGCTCCCAAATTTCAGAAAACATTTATAGTAACACTTATTTTTCTCTTCTAAAATAAAAATAATTCCAATAAATGAAATGAACAAAAATATAACTCCCATCTTCCTAAACTTGTGGCGTATTTTCTCTTAAGACGTTAATTTTGAAGAAAATTGGTATGCTTTTTTATTAAGGATTTGAATCATTGTACAATCATGAGTACAAATAAACTAACAATATGATATGCATATGTTCTTAAACCAGAATTATCCCCACATCACCCATGCTTCAGGATCTTAGTCGTTCTATATTTTGCCCCTACAAGTGATATACCTGCTTCGATTGTGAGTTTTCCAGAATTAAATAACTGCATAAATATTATTTGGATTCTCAGGGAGGGTAAAGAGTATGCTATGTTGTTGATTATCTCACTAGATCCCTCCATCTCCTCTTCCCCCATCAATTTCCTTCTCCTTCCTCCTCATCCAATATATGTATGGTTGCCCTAGCTTATGTGTTGCTATGCCTTTGCTGGGTCTAACACATGAGTCTGACTACGTTTCACCCAAGCCTGGTTTTAGCTCCAGCCTCTAGAAATGAGGAAAAGCATTTTGTTCTTGATTCTCGGGGTTTGGCTAACTTTGCTCAGCATGTTTTTTTTTTCCACTGCCACCCATTTACCTTCAAAGGCCAAAATATTGTTTTTCCAATTGCTGAATAGCATTCCATTGTGAGTGTGATGTATATATATCAGTTTTGGAATCCAGTCATCCAGTGAGAGGCATCAGGGTTGGTTCCATATTTCAACTATTATAAATTGATCTGCTTTTAACATAAATTTTGCTGTGTCACTATAATGTGCTAATTCTAACTCCTCTAAGAAAATACCCAGAAGAGGGATAGCTGGATCTTATGGTGGTCCATCCTTAATTTTTTTAGGATTCTCCACACTGCTTTCCAGAGCAACTGCAGCAGTCTTCAGTTCCACCAACAGTATACTGTTGTTTCTGTCTCCCTGAAACCCTCCAGCATCTGTTATTGTTCATATTATTTATCTTTGCTAATCTGACTGGAGTGAGGTAAAATCACAACGTATTTTTGATTTGCATTTCTCTGATTAAAAATATCTAGCAGTTTATAACACTTTCTCACATATTCATTGGCATGCAGAAAAATCGATATACTTGTAAGACATAAATCATTGTATGAAATTTTTGATGTGTTATTTCAAAACTCAATGTAAACTGATCTCGCTTGTCTGTGGTTATTATATGGGTTGTGTGACAAAATATCATAAATAGGTGATTATAAACTAATGCAATTTACTTCTTATGGTTATGAGACTGTGAAATCCGTAATCAAGGTGTGGACAAGTTAAGTTTCAGTGGGTACAGGGATCTTCCACTCTTTTTAGTACATCTTCACATGATGGAAAGGGCAATGGGGGCCTCCTATTTCTTCACAGAAGGGCACTAATTCCATTCAAGGTGACTCCATTTTCATGAATTAGTCACTGCCTGATCAATTACATATACCACAATATTGAGGAATGGATTTCAGCACGTGAATTTTTGCGGGGAGGCATACTTTCAGATAATGGAATTGGATTTGATGTAACTTGTGCTCTTCCTGAAAAAAAATCATAGTTTTAAAACTTTCAGTAAAATATATGGCACATTTGGATATTGCTGGAATATTCTGAAACAAATATTTTCTAAATTGTCTTAAGTTTATTGTATGTTTTCTTCTTGAGTGCATATTTGTTACCATTATTATAATTTGCCACTAAAAGTCTAAGTAATACTAAGACCCAATAATTTTATTTGTTTTGTCTTTTGACACTGTATTTATTTTATTGTCATAAAGACACTTTATATATGATATATTTTAACTATACGATATCGCGTTCCCTCTGCCCGCAGAGAAGACGCGACACGTGGTTAGGTTGGGAGAGCTTTATTTGGTCGACCTTCTTCTTCTTCCTCTCTCTTCCCTTCTCCTTCCCGAACTCCCTCTCCCCGGAAATCCACCCACATATATACAGCTCACAGCACACGTGACCAATAGATTCATATGCACCAGTGGGCTTCTGACTTTTCCCTAAATGCCACGCAAGCGCACTACAGCCAGCTTCTACTTCCTCAAAGAACTGGGTGGGGCCCTAGCCTCAGGCGCCATCTTGGCATGGCGGATCCCACTCCCAACATACGACATGCTATTATTATTTGTAGGAACAGCATTATATAGCAGATCTCCAGAGTTTCTTCACTGTGAACAACTGGAACTAGTTTTGTTGGACAGCAGCTCTTCATTTTTCTCTCCCCATGTCCCCTGGTAGCCACCAATTTACTTTGTTTCTACGACTTTTGCTACTTAAGTAACCTTATTTAACTGGAATCTTGTAGTATTCATCTTCTGCTACTGGCTTATTTCATTAGTATAATGCCTTCCAGGTTCATTCATGCTGTCATATATAGAAGGATTGCTTTTTCTTTAAAGACTAAATAATATTTTATTTGCATGTGAATATACTTTTATCCGTTCATTAGCAATGGACATTTAAGTGTATCTGCATCTTAGCTATGTTCAGCAGTGATACAATGAATTTGGGAATGCACACATCTCTTTGAGATTCTGATTTTAAATTTTTGGAAATGTTTTAGTCAGCTTGTTCAATGACAAGAATAATTTTAGAGGAGGAAACTTTAATTTGGGGACTTACAGTTTCAGTGGTCTTTGTCCATGGAAAGCTATCTCCATTTCTCAAGGCTTGTGGAGAGGGTGAACATCATAGCAGAAGAGTGTGGTGATGGAAAGTGGCTCAGGGCATTGCAATCAGGAATCAGAGGGACTCCATTTGTCAAATACAGAATATATATCCCAAATGCATTCCTCCAATGACCTACTTCCCTAGTCACACCCTGCTTAACTTCAGCTACCATTCAGTCAATCCCTACTAAGGGATTTATGCAGGGATTGAGTTAATGCTTTCATAATACAATCACTTCAATTCTAAGCCTTCTTACATTGTTTCATTCATGAGCTTTTGGTAAGCACCTCACATCTAAGATGGAATATTAAATATGCCAAGAAATGGGATTGCTAGATCACATGGAAATTCTATTATTAATTTTTTTAGGAAATTTCAATATTGAATTTGTATGTAGCTGCTCCATTTTAAAACTCTACTAGCACTACACAACGATTCCAGTTTCTCTACTTCCATGCAAATGCTTGCTATCTTCTGTCTGTTTTTAATTATTGTCCTTATGAGAAGTGATACCTCATTACAGTTTTGACTTTCATGTCCCTAATGAGAACATTGTGCATGAGTTGGCCACTATTATCCTTGATTTGGAGAAATGTCTATTTAATAATTTGCCCATTGTTAATTGACTTTTTTCTGACTTTTTTCTATTGGTTTATAGAAATCCCTGATATATTTTGGATTTTAACACCTTCTCAAATGTCTGATATGCAAATATTTTCTCCTGTTCTCTCAGCTACCTTGTCACTGTGTTGATTGTTTCCATGATGTGCAGAAGTTTCTACTTTGATATAATTCCACTTTATTTTTCCTTAAGCTGTCTGTCCTTTTCAAGTTATATCTACACAAACATTGTCAAAACTAATGCTCAGAGGTTGTCATCCTACATCTTTTAGGAATTTTACCGTTTCAGGTTGAATGTTCAAGTTATTAGTTCATTTTGATTTGTTTGGGGTTTTTTGTTATAATTATTTTACATGCAGATATCTGGATCTCCTTAAATCACTATTTGATGAAGTTATTTTTTCCTTGCACCCTTGTTAAAGACTTATTGACTATATATGCCAGGATATAATTTTGGTATCTTTATTCTTTCACATTCCTCCATATACATTTTTATGCCAGCATGATATTATTTTTATTATTAGGAATTTATTTTTTGAATAATCAAAAGTGCTTCCAATGAAACAATATAATATATATATATATATATATATATATATATATATTCTGAAAATTAGATTTACCCCCTAGAAGCCCCCTCTAATATTCCAGCCTTATCCTCTCCCCCCACTCCTTCCCAATATATCTCTATGAATGCCTTAGGTTGTGTGTCACTACACCTTCTCTGGATTTAATACATGAAAGTTGACCACCTTTGACACTGGCCAGGGTCTAGCTCCAGCCACCACAGAGGAGTGAAGACATTTGACCCTTGGTTCTCTGGATTATGCTGATTTCACTCAGCATGATTTCTTCCATAGTCATTCATTTACCTTCAAAGGCCGAAATATCATTGTTTCTATTTGCTGAGTATAACTCCATGGTGTGTGTGTGTGTATATATATATATATATATATATATATATATATATATATATCACAGTTTTTGGATCCATTCATCCAGTGAGGGACATCTGGATTGTTTCCATAATTTAACTATTGTAAATTGAGCTACTATGAACATTGATTTCACTGTATCTCTGTAATATGACGATTCTAAATCCCCTGGAAAAAATACCAAGGAGAGGAATACCAGAACATATGGTGGGTTCATTCCTACTTTTTTCAGGATTCTCCACACTGCTTTCCAGAGTGGCTATACCAGTCTACAGTTCCACGAACAATGTGCTAGTGTACCTATCTCTCCACAACCCTCCAGCATCTATTATTGTTTATTTTCTTCATTTTTGCCGATATGACTGGCATGAGCTGATATCTTAATGTAGTTTTCATTTACATTTCTCTGATTACTAGTGATTTAGAAAACTTTCTCATGTGTTCATTGGCCTGATCAATGTCCTCTGTTGAGAAGTTTCTGTTCAGCTCTTTGGCCCATTTATTGATTGGGTTGTTTGTGTTTTTAAAGTTGAGATTTTTGAGGATTTTGTAGATTCTGGATATGAGACCCCATCAGAAGAATCACAACCCATGATTTTCTCCCATTCTGTAGGAAGCTTCTTGATAATTTTGATTATTACCTTGGCAGTGCAAAAGATTTTTAGCTTTATGGAATCCCATTCACTGATTTTTGACATTACTTCCTTCACTTTAGGAGACATGTTGAGAAAGTCTTTACCTACTCTCAAATGCTGAAGTATTGGACCTAATTTATCTTCCATCAGCTGCAAGGTAGCTGGTTTAATTCCTACCTCCTTGATCCATTTTGATTTGATTCTTGAGCAAGGTGAAAGATAAGAGTCTAATTTCAACTTCCTGCAAGAAGCTATCTGGTTTGTCCAGCAGCATTTGTTGAATAGGCTGTCTCTCCTCCATGTGATATTTTGTCCCCCTTTGTCAAAAATCAGATGTTTAAAGATTTGTTGGTTTGTTTCACAGTCTTGTATTCTATTCCATTAGTCTTCATTCCTATCTTGATACCAGTACCACAGTGTGATATTCTTAATGTACTTTTGTAATATTTATCTGAACTCAAGACGCATTATGCCTCCACTTTGTTTTTCTTTCTTGAAATTTCTTTGGTTGTTCATGGTCTTTTGTATACCATACTACTTTTAAGATTACTCTTTCCTATTTTTGTAAAACATAGGCCATTGGGATTGAGATGTGGATTTTATTGGATCTATATTTCACTTTGGATAAAGGAGACATTAAGAGAGAGAAAATTAGGCTATTTCAAGTGTAATGGGTAATGATAATATTTAAGATGGCTATTAAATGTAATTCCATCCAGGGATATTCAGCAAGATGCCCCATCAAACAAAAGCAAGTCTTCAGAGTAAAATACTCTTGTGCATCATTTTCCACTATCTCACAGCAGCTGGAGTGTATGTAAAGTCCCAGAACTACTGCATTATCTTGAGCTAACCTAAAGGATCATATTGTGACAATCAAAATTACACAAAAACCTATCAAAATAGAAAATGTCATTAAAAATATCTATGGTGGAGGATTTCAAATGGCAGGCTAGGGAAAGGCTGCATTGCCAGTTGCTCTATGATGCAGAATTCAAGCAAGAGGAGTACTGTGTTCCAATGTGGGTAAAAGACAGTTTTCACTAACTCAATATTGGACAGTAAAAGTGTCACAAAGACTCAGAAACTTCTGTACATTATTAGCCAAAGAAGAAAGACTATATTGGAGCCAGACTGAGCACAGCAATGCAGCAGTGATGCTGGCTTGGCCCGGAGGGAGGAACAGTACAGAGAAGCACAAAAGACAGATTTAGCACTGAAAGTCCCAAGATCAGTAAGGCAGCCTGACCTTAGTGGATCCAGACACTACACTGCATGAGGGCTTCTCCATGTTTCCCAACTGGCCACAGAGAGTTGAGCCAGCAACCATCTTGTGGCGTCCATATTGCAGTTGCTGCAGGAGCAAGGACATCTGAGCAAGTGCCTGAATTGTCCTGGCAGGATCCTGCTGCATGATGTACGGTGTTCCTCGCAGAATGAGTATAAAACAGGCACAGAACATTTTACCCAGGGGAAGTCTATTTGAAAAAGTGAAGGGGAGCTCAACTTTCTTCCCCTTTGTAGTGTGGTGGTTCATGTGACCAGCTGAAGAGGATTGGGGATCTAAACAAACAGATGTGAATACACTTAGGAATTAGGCACAGGAAGTCTTGAAAGGCTGTGTATGGAGGCAGCACAGGTGGTGAAGGATTGCCTCTCCCACTCCATGAGTAGAATTCTAGGGAGACTCCTAAGATTCTGACTTCTAGCAGAGATTGGAAATAGCCAGGCAGTTGTGGTGTGTTGATCTATTCTCTCCAGAACAGTCACCAATCCGCAAAGCCCCCTCAGGCCTGATGAGACCCAAGCCCAGTCATCTGGAACTGCACTGATAGAGCCCTGCAGCAGCCCCACACTACGAGTACATCAGTCTGCAACATGCAGAGAAAAACTAACTGACAGTACTTGCCATCAAATCCTAAGTACCTTGTGCTGTGAGAAGAGAAGCTGAAAAATTTTGAAATCAAGCTGGCAGCTTGATTAGGCACACTGAAAGAAGAAGGGTTTAACAAATCTCACTCCTTGCTCTCATATTCAGTACATAATTTGAGAAGAAAGGGAAAGAAAGCAGTCAGGATAGACAGTGGCCATATACTATCATGGGATAGTATTAGATCACATCAGCAGAAATAATTTCTCATTTTTTCTTAAAGAATCCTTCCTTTTTTTTTCTTTTCTTTTTTTTCTTACTGTGTGCGTTTTTGCTGTGCTGATTTGTTCATGGACATATGTACATATATATATGTACACATACACACACGCACACACACACACATATATATATATACACATATTTTTTTCATTTTCAGTATTTTTAAATAAATAATTATTTTTCTATGCCCTGCCTTATGATGGTTGGGTTCTTGATTAGTATATCTTGTTTTTGATTTGTATTATTTTTCATTTGTCTGTTTCTATTGCTCCTCCTTCACTCTTTCATTCTGGTAATAGCCTGACTCTACTGCTTTTTCACTCTTCCTTTACTTTGTTACTTCTACTTTTCTCCTCCTTTCTTGTGACCATCACATTCCACATCTCTTCTACATTCTGTCTGTTCACTTTTGCAATTTTTAGCTCTTTTCTAGTCTCTTTCCCCATTTTCCTTTATCTTAATTTATTGCATTCTTACCAACTTTGGGCACTAATTGGTTTATAAAACTCTTGCCCCCACCATTAATGCTGTTGCAATCATTAGTGCAAAGTATGCTATTGCTGACACCTGTTGTTTGCTTTATTGTCAGATATAGTTAATGGCAACTTATTGCTTTCATTGAAGACATTTCTGTCCCTAATATTTCTAATTTTTGTGGTGAATAACATTATAGTTGTCATAGTAGGAAACAGGTATTCAGTTTAATGCTGCATATTATTTGCACTGATTGTTGCTTTTGTTAGTTTCCTTCTATTCTGTTAGGTGCTAGTAATCTACAGGGGCACTAGAAGTTCACATGTTAGAGATTCTGCTGCTGAAGCAAACTTTCCTGTAAGTATACCAACTCAACAAAGGGAAGAAACAAAAAACCCAAACCATCAACAAGTGTGCAGGGAAGAAATCAGAAAGGGAACTCAAGTCTCATTTCTTGGCATCTACCCATACATCAATTCCAGATATAAACCTCAGAGAAAATAAGATGAATAAACAAGAAAGGACACACATAAAATAAGAGAAAAATTAATTAATTTCAATTGATGTGCACAAATACCTCTGGAAATACAAGAAAACAGGCAAACGACCCTTCCAATCCCCAACAAAAGAACTCAGTGATAGTGAGGTGAATGAAAACCCAGATAAAGATGTAAGAAAGAAGTTAGGAGAATGATCACAGAAGATGAAAGACCACTGTAATAAAGAAATAGAATTAGTGAAAAGAAACTAAATGAAAGTTCTAGAAATGAAAGATAAGCTCAATCAAATTACAAACTCACTTGAAGGCAAAACTAACACATTAGATACCATAGGTAATAGAACCTCGGCCCTTGAAGATAGAATTTCTGGCATTGCAGACAGGCTACACGATTTCAAGTACAGAGAAGACAGCAAAGAAAAAAAATATTATAGACTATGGCTAGAATATAAAAGAAGTCTGAGACACCTTTAACAGACCAAACCTGAGAATCATTGGGCTAGAATAGAACATTGAGATACAAACTAAAGGCATAAAGAACATTTTTTTATTAAGAAAATTTTTGTTGAACAATCAAACAAGCTTCTAAATAATGTAATGTATATATAAATTTTGACAATTAGATTTACCCTCAAGAGCACCCCCCAATTACCCACCCTTACCCCCCCCAGCTCCTTCCCAATACATCTCTATGAATGCCTTAGGTTGTGTGTCACTACACCTTCTCTGGGTTTAATACATGAGATTTGATCACCTTTGATACTGGCCAGGGTCTAGCTCCAACCACCACAGAGGAGTAAAGACATTTGACCCTTAGTTCTCTGAGTTAGGCTGAAGTCACTCAGCATGATTTATTCCATAGCCATCCATTTACCTTCAAAGGCTGCAATATCATTGTTTCTAATTGCTGAGTAAAATTCCATGGTATATATGCACCACAGCTTTTGGATCCATTCATCCAGTGAGGGACATCTGGGTGGTTTCCATAATTTAAGTATTATAAATTGAGCTGCTGTGAACATCAATTTTTCTGTGTCTCTGTAATGTACTGATTCTAAAAGCCCTGAAAAAATACCCAGGAGAGGAATAGCACGATCGTATGATGGGCTTATCCCTAGTTTTTTTGAGGATTCTCCACACTGCTTTCCAGAGCACCTCTACCAGTCTGCAGTTCCACCAACAGTGTGCTAGTGTGCCTATCTCTCCACAGCCCCTGCAGCATCTATTATTGTTTATTTTCTTCATTTTTGCCAATATGACTGGCATGAGGTGATATCTTAATGTAGTTTTCATTTGCATTTCTCTAATTACTAGTGATTTAGAGCACTTTCATGTGTGTTCATCTGCCTGATCAATGTCTTCTGTTGAGAAGTTTCTATTTAGCTCTTTGGTCCATTTATTGATTGAGTTATTTGTGTTTTTGAAGTTGAGATTTTTGAGGATTTTACAGATTCTGGATATGAGACCACTGTCAGAAGACTCACAGGCCATGATTCTCTCCAATTCCGTAGGAAATCACTTGACAATTTTAATTATTTCCTTGGCAGTGCAAAAGCATTTTAGCTTTATGGCATTCCATTCACTGATTTTTGACTACTTCCTTTACTTTAGGAGACATGTTGAGAAAGAACGTTTTCAATGATATAGATGCAGAAAATTTTTCCATATTAGAAATGAGATACATGTTCACATACAGGAGGCTTATAGGACATTAAATAGACCCAGCAAAATGATAATATATAACATATTCAAAATGAGTAACAGAAAAACAAGAAAGAATATTAAAAGCCACATTTACAGGTAAACCAATAAGAATCACCTCTGATTTTTCATCTCAGACCATAAAAGCAAGCAGTACCTAAAATGAAATATTCCAGGCCCTAAGATAAAACAACTGTCAGCTGAGGCTAATATAGCCAGCAAAATTCCATTACAAATTCAAGGGGAAAACAAAAGCATTACAAAACAAGAATAAACTGAAAACATTTATGAACACCAAATCAGCCTTACAAAGAATACTCAAAGATAAACTTCACACAGATGAAGAAAGAAATAATTCAGAAGGCCACAAACAGATTAAATTCAAAAAAGAATACTCTACTAAAGGAGCAAAAAAACAGAATAAAGTACAGCAAAAACCCACAAAGGCAGCAGACCACAAACAAATATCCATACTAACGCTAAATGTTAGTTGTCTAAATTACCCCAATTAAAACAGAGTAGCAGAATGGATTAAGAAACAGAATCCAATTATATGCAACTTACAAGAGACTCAATAGGCCAAGACACACAGTTTTACAGTAAAAGTTTGGGAATAAATATTCCGTGAGTATAGTCCAGAAAACAAGCAAGTAGCTATTCTCATTTCTAACAAATAGAATTTCAAGCAAAAACTGATCAAAAGAGGCAAATAAGACCAGTACATCCTAGTTAAGGAAATAATCCAACATGAAGATATAACTGTAGTAAATATGTATGCCCCAAATATCAATGCACTTAATTACATGGAAAAAATAACCCATGGCATTAAACTTTTTATAAACCTCAACACAATAAGTCTTGGAGATTTCAGTACATTCTTAACACCAAGGTACATCATTGAAATAAAACAAAACAAATAAAGATATCTGCAACCTAAACAGCACTATTAAAAAAATAGACTTTAGAGCCATCTACAAAATATTCCACCCCAAAAGAGCTTAATATACCTTCTTCTAAGCAGCACATGGATCTTTTCCCAAAATAGATCACATTCAAGATTGCCAAGGAAATCACAGGAAACACAAAAAAACATGATATAATCCAATGCACCCTATCAGATCTTAACAAAATGAAGCTAGAAATCAACCACAAGAAAAATAAAAGAAACCAAATAAATGAATGAAGACTGAATGCCATCTACATCAAAATACCAATGGCATTCTTCACATAACTAGAAAAAACTAAGCAAAAAAAGCAAGGCAGGAGTTATCAAAACACCTGATATGAAATCATACTGCAATAAAAACAGCCTGTTATTAGTATCAAAATGGACATGAAGGCAAATGGAATAGAATGGAAAACACAGAGGCAAATCTGCAGACCTATACTCATCTTATTTGACAAGGTGGCAAAAAAATCTTGGAGAAAAGACATGATTTTCAACAAATTGTGCTCAAAAACTAGACAGTCACATATAGGAAAATGAAACTATGTACTAATCTTTCACTTTGCACAAAACTCACATCAAAATGGATTGAAGACTTGGGAATTAGACAAGAAACCTTACAACTGCTATGTCAAAAATAGGGTTAACATTCCATCACATAGAAACTGATAACAACTTCCTTAACAAGATCCCCAAAGTGTACGAAATAGAATTAAAAATCAGTAACTGGAATTCCATTAAACTAAAAAGCTCTGCACAGCCAAGGAATGATTAAGACTTTGAGGATAAAGTCCACAGAATGGGAGAAAATCTTGATGAATCCTCTGATAGGGGACTAATATCCAGAATATAAAAGAACTCAAAACAATTAACAGAAGGAAAAAAAAACAACCCAATCAATAAATGGGGAAAGAAGTAAACAGAATTTCTCAATAGAAGAAAGACAAAAGGCTAATAAATATATGAAAATTTTCAACATCTTTAGCAAATCAAACTACATTAATTCACCTCAATCCAGTCAGAATAGCAACAAACAAGAATATGAATAACAAATGTTATTGAGATTATGGAGAGAAAAGAGCACTTATACATTGTTGATGGGACTGCAGATTAGTACAATATGTCTGGAGATCAGTATAAATATTCCTCAAAAACTAGGGATTGTACCTCCATAAGATCCAGTGATCTCCCTCCTGGATATTTTCCCTAAAGATATAAAATTGGCATACGCTGATAACATGTATATATATATGTATGTATATATATACATACATATATATATCATATATATATCATATATATATATCATATATATCATATATATCATATATATCATATATATCATATATATCATATATATATCATATATATATCATATATATATATCATATATATATATATCATATATATATATATCATATATATATATCACAGTTTTTCAACTATTCATCCACCAAGGGACATCTGGATTGATTCCATAATTTTGCTATTGTAAATTGAGCTGTATAAACATTGATACAGCCATGTCTCTTTAGTGTGCCAGTTCAAACTCTACTGAGAAAATACCCAAGAGTGGGAGACCTGGGTCTGAGTGGTTGCATCCCTAGTATTTTTAGGAATATCTATACTGCTTTCCAGAGTGGCTGTACAAGTTTGTATTCCCACCAACAGGATGGTTAGTGCTCCTTTCTCCCCACAACCCTCCATCATCTGTTATTACTCATATTCTTCATTTTTGCCACTCTGACTGGAGTGAGATGGAATCTCAGTGAACTTTTGATTAATGTTTCTCTGATTGCTAGTGATGAAGAGCATTGTCTCACATATTTATCAACTTTTTGAACTTCCTCTGTTGAAAAATATCTGTTAAATTCCATAACTCATTCATTGACTGGATTATTTGTGGGCTTGATATTCAATTTTTTTATTTCTTTATATATTCTGGATATTAGTCCACTTTCAGAGGCATAGATAGCAGTCAACGCTTCTGGGTTTCCTGTTATTTCACACAAATTTGAGAATTGTTTTCTCTATGTCCCTGAAGAATGACTTGACTCATTCTTTAACTGTGCAAAAGCTTATCAATTTAATGACATCCAACTCATTGATTCTTGGCTTTAATTTTTGCACTATCAGAGTTTTGTTAAGGAAGAAGGTGCCTACACCAATGTGGTAGATTTTGTATCCAATTTTACTTCTAATAATTGAGTAGTTGCTGGTTTAATGCCTAATTCTTTGCTCCATTTAAATTTGATTTTTTGTGCAGGGTGAGAGATAAGGATCTGATTTTAATTATCTGCAAATAGCTGTCCTGATTGTTCAGCACCATTAGTTGAATAGGTTGTCTTTCATCCATGCTGTATTTTGCCTCCTTTGTCATATTTTAGATGGCTAAAGACTTGTCAGTTTGACTCAGTTCATTCTATTCTATTCCATTGGTCTTCATGTCTATTTTGAAACAAATAATATTATGTTTTTGAGACTACAACCCTATAATATAATTTCAGGTCAGGTATTGTGATATCTCCTGCTTCCTCTTGCTTGCGTAGTAATGTTTTGGATATTCTGGGTTTCTTGCTGTTTCAAAGTAATGTAAGACTTGCTTTTTCTATATCCATGAAGAACGTCATTGGTATCTTATGGGCGATTGCACTGAATCTCTACAGGGCTTTCGGGAGAGTAACCATTTTGATTAAATTGATTCTGACTAACCAAGAACATGGAATGCTTTCCAACTTCTCAGGTCTTCTATAATTTCTCTTTTCAATGTTTGATAATATTCATTTTAGAGGTCTTTTATTTCCTTTGTGAGATCAATGCTCAAGTATTTTGTTTTATGTGTTTGAAGTTAATGTGAATGGGATGGATTTCCTGATTTTTTCTGTGGCTGAATTGCTGCTGGAGTATAAAAAAGCTATTGACCTAAGAGTGTTGATCTTGAAACCTGACACTACTATATTTATTTATAAGCTCTATAAGTCTTCTGATAGAGCTTTTGAGCTCTTCTAGGTATAGGATCACATCATTGGCAAATAGAGATAATTTAATTTCCTCTTTTCTTATTCAAATTCCTTTGTTTTCCTTCTCTTTCTCATACCTCTGGCTAGAGTTTCAAGAACTAATTGAATATGAGTGTTGAGATTGCACAGCCTTGCCTTGTTCCCAAATATAGTGGGAATCGTTTCAGTCTTTCTCCATTAAGTATAATGTTGGCTGTGGGTTTGTCAAAAATGGTTCTTAAAAATTAAAGTACATTCCTTTGATTCCATATCTTCTTGAGTTTTGAGCATAAATGGGTGTTGGATTTTATAATGGGTGTTGCATTTTCGGCATTGATTGAGATGATCATGTGCTTTTTGTCTTTAATTTTGTGTGAGTGATGAATCACATTTATTGATTTGTTTATGCTGAATGAGCCCTGCATCCCTGGAAAGAATCTGACTTGATCATGATGATGTGTTTTGGGATGTGGTTTGCTTGAATTTTAATAAGAATTTTTGCATCTAGTTTCTTCGGGAATATTGGTTTTTAGTTTTCTTTTCTTGATGTGTCTTTGTTGGGTTTTGGTATCAGCTTTATGGTTGCCTCATAAAAATTTTAGGGAGGGTTTCATCACTTTTAGTTTCATGGAATAGCCTACTAAGGAGAGATGTTAATTTTTCTGTAAAGGTCTGATACAACTCAGCTGAGAATTCATCAGGTCTTGGGCTTTTCCTTTTTGAAAGACCTTCAATGGCTGTTTCTATTTCCCTACCTGAGTTTGGTTTGTTTAGATTTTCAATGTCCTCTTGTATTAATTTGAGAATATGGCCAGTATTTTTCCATGTCTTCTAAATTATCAAACTTGGAAGAGTATAGTTTTACAAAATAGATTCTGATAATCCTCTAGATTTTCGATGATTCAGTGATGATGTCTTCATTTTCATTCCTCATTTTGTTGATTTGCTTCACTACATTTTTCCTTTGATGAGAATGGCTAGCAATCTATCAATTTCATTTATTTATTTTTTTTTTGATTCAACAGTTCTTTACTTTGTTGATTTTTTGTATTTTTTTGTTCACAATTTCATTATTCACGACTCTGACCTTGATTATTTCCTGTCTTCTATTTGATTTGGGATTATATTTTTCTTCTTTTTTTATGAATTTGAGGTGGAACATAAGATTATTTTTCTGTCCTTTCTCCTGATTTCTGATGAAGGCACTCAATGCTACTTACCACTTAAGAATGCTCTCATACTGTCCAAGAGATTTTGATATATTGGGTCATCATTCTCATTCATTTCCAAGAATATCTTGATTTCTGTTCTCTTTTTCTCTTGCATCCATTCTTCACTTAAGAGGGTATTATTCAATCTCCATGTGTTCATGTACTTTCTCTTGTTCTTGCTGTTGATTGCTAGGATCATACTGTTGTGATCTTATAGAATACATGCAATTATATCAACTCTTTTGTATTTGCTAAGATTTCTTTTGTGAGCTAGGATATGGTCAATTTTGAAGGATCAATGTGCTGCTAAGAATATTATACCTAGCCATTTGGGGATGGAATATTTTGTAGAAGTCTGTTAAGTCCAATTTATTAATTGATTTATTTAAGATAGAGATATCTTTATTGATTTTTTTGCTCTGATGATCTGTCTATTGTTGATATAGTGTATTAAAGTCCCCCATTATTATTGTGTTGAGATTGACAAGTGTTTTAATGCCATTTAGTACTTTTTCCACATATTTTTAAGGGTTGTGGTTAGGGGCATAAATGTTAACTATTGTTATATCCTTTTGATATAGTATTACTTGTACTAAAATATAGTGACATTCTCTATCTCTTTTGATTAATTTTTTATTGAAATTTATTTTATTGTGTATTATCATCACAATATTGGCTTGCATACTTGTGCCATGTGCCTGGTAGAGCTTTTTATTTGTTTGTTTGTTTTGTTTGTTTGTTTTTTGCCCACCTTTCATTTTCAGTCTGTCTGTCTTGGCTGTGAGGTGTGTCTCATCTAAGCAGCATATTGTTGAATTTTGGTTTTTGATCCAGTGTGCTAATTAATGTCTTCTGATTGGTGTATTTAGTCCATTCATGTTTTTTGTTAGAATAGATATGTAATTTTGGTTCCCCAGCACGCTGTATTTTGTGCCATCTTGGTTAGCTTTTAGTGAATTATGCTTTTATTGACTTTCCCCTGATTGTGGACTTTGGGAGTTGATAGCTTGTTCCTCTGTTAGAAGTTTGTCTTGTGCCAGCCAGAAACCTTTCCTTCCCCGCTGACATCTCTATCAGCTCTCCTCCCTTAAGTATCAACTGCAATGTGGTATATCTCCAAGCCCACTGTGACCACCTACCACACTCCCACTAAAAGTTCACTATAATACTCTGCTTCCAGCTAAAGCAAGTTATCTTCTATCACATCTCTTGGTCTTCAGTTATAACCAGTGAATCTTTTTCCTAAGTAAATTAATACTTTTGTCTGTTTACACACTAACTGGATAAAAAACATGATATCATCAACCAAACTCATTATATTCCTTTAGAGTCTGGAATGATGGATATTCAAAATTACCAGACATCATTCATATGAGCTAGGTAGCAAGCCCCCTACTCCCTGTATCAAAATCTACTGACTCAGGCCCCTGCTGGAATCTATTGACTCAGGGCATTTATCAGAAAAAAACACACTCTACAAAATCTCCCATTTTTAAAAAGAAAAGTTGAAGCTTGTACCCCTCCCTCCTCATTCCCTCTATATTTACCCTAGTCTGTAAGTGGCAGATGAGTCCCACACTCCACTGGGCCCACTCTTCAAGTAACTGTCACGCTCCTCTCTCTTTTTTTCCTTCATTTGCTTCTTTCCTTACATATTTCCCATTCCAATGACCATCCTCTTTGTAGACTGTACACCCATTGGCTTAGAGAAGTCTCATTTTTCCCTGAGTTTTGGCTGATCAAACAGGGCAAAGCCAAAATATTGACTTTTTCCTTAATCTTTTAACTTTCTTAACTTTGGCATCCTGGTTTTGGTTTTAAACATCAAGCAGGCCAATTTCACAAGTCTTCAAGTGAAAGTACCGGGTTTTCATTTTAATGTGTACACTTTTATAGTTAACCACTTTTGTTTAATTTTGGTCAGCAACAGTACTTGAATTTAATATCTTATCTCTCCTATAGGTCATCTTTACTCGGGTTTTACTGTTAAAAGTAATACTTCTGAAAAATACTATTAGGCAACAGTTTTAAAGTTTTACAATGAAAATACAAGAAAAATCTATGTTTTGAAACTAACTTAAATAAACTTAATTCTAGACTACTTTGGAACCATAAGGTGAGAGGCTGAGTCTTAACTCGAGGGAGTCAGGGCTCTTGAAAGTAATTAAGTGCTTTATTTTTTTATTTTTCTTCTTAAAAGTATCATTCTATAAAATTCTCCCATATTATTTCTTGAGTCTATTTGAATACACATTTAAGAAATGATGTTAGTGATCAGAGAAAGACTTAGTCAGAGCAAACAGATATAAGCCAGGCTTTCAAATGGCAGTGTGGCCCTTCCATGTAAGATACAATACATAAAAGACACTGCTTATTGATTATCTTGCCTATGAATCTACATAATCTTTCCTTTAACAAATTTTACATAAAATTTAAACAAAGCTTGAATAATTATTTGACCTTAAGAGAAACATTAAATAACTTTAACTGATCATGCCAAATATGTTTAACTTACTCATGCATAGTCTTTTGAGATTCACCTCCAAGGACCTTTTGCAACTTAATTAGACACTATATTTTTTCATCCAGAAACATTTATTTCACTCTAATTTCCATACAAAAGTGTATTTCCATACCTATTACATTTTATATCACTTTCCTATTTGCTGACCCTTTCTTAAATCTGTATTCTGATACAATCCTTATAAAGTGTCTGACACTATTTTATGCTATTTACAGTACTTTATTTTGAAACACAGCTGAAAACTTTTGTACTCTTTGTATATAGAACTATACCTGTTTGAATTTTAACTATTAGTAATTTTTCTTTTGGTAAAGATCCAGAAACAAAGCAATCTTAAACTCCTTTTCCCATTTGTTAACAATTTATATAAAACCACATTTAAAAGACTCAAATAGTGTTTCTTGAGATAAATGAAAAACATTCAGATATTGCCTCTCCTGCACTTCCAGTTTTGCTGGGAATTCCAGAGAAGTTTACAGGGAGTCCACCTTCACTTTTGATTAACAATACCATGATGTCAGGCTTTCAGGTCCTTACTGCCATGGTAACTCTAGGTCATGTTGGCCCATGATGACTGGTTCTAATTGGATTCTGGTTAGGAGGAATTATCCTTATCTCCCTGAGTTTCAGGATCTGGTCTCAAAAGTCTTTTCCTTCAGGGTAACTTGAGTTCCTCTTATTAATGTTATTTTGGGCCTGCATTTCCTCTGCAGATAGCAGGCAGTTTGCTGAGGAATGTGACATAGCCTATTCACTTAGTTTTGGCAGGGTCCCCTTCTGGTAAATCGCCTTTTGGAAAAGAAAGCATGTGGGGCCATTTGATAGGATTATTCTCTTATTCTCATGTTCCCATCATTCACAACTGTCTGTCCCCTAATGTTGATGGAAATTGCGATAAGACAGAGAAAGAGAAAAGGATGATTCACTCACTGATAGATTTATGGGTAGGACTCTGACTTAGGAGTGTCAGATCATGCTCAGAAGTTATCTCAAGCTGCTGTCCAAAGAGCTGCCTAGGCCCTCCCTCTACCATCAGATGAGAAGCCATGAAACAAGATGAAAGTGGAGATGGAGCTTCTGTGTGTGATAAGTGGGCTCTCAGCCATCTCTAGGGACCCTGCACTCATACCAGGGAATAGCTGTGGCCAGAGAATTAGGATGCTTCTAAGAGAGACCTGTTTCTTGATTGAGTGGATTGCCACAAAAGGAAGCTGAAGCAAGATCAGATTAACACTTTCTCCACTAAGACACAGAGCAACTGATAAGTCTTACTCCAGCAAAGCCTTTCTCCTGAGTCTTGAGTCTGGCAACCATGTGGTTGATATGGCCCTGGTATTTTTGAAAGAGGCTGAACAAAATGGAGTAAAGAACTCCTGGAAGAAAAGTGATAGAGCAATTGTCCATTTCACTCACCCTTCCAAAGATCCCAGATAAATCCCTATAAATATAGTACAGCATGGCTGGGTGGGTTTTATTTTGCAAATTTGAGGAATGAAATCCATGGACACAGGAACAGACAGAGCAAAGTAGCAGAATTTAGAATAATAGAAAGGAAACAGAATTCCCAAAGACAGAGGGGTCCCAAGACAGAAACTGTTAAAGCAGAGACATCATTCCTGCCTCTATTAATTAGATTCTTTTATGCAACAAATAGAATAGAACTTTGGTAGCCATAATTATGCATAAGATGACAAATACAGATATCAGGAAAGGCTTAAATCTTGTCCAGGGCACATGGCTTTCAGGAATATTTCTCCCATAGAACAAAAGGCAAAAAAACTTTTGGCTTTTCCCTTCTGGAATGCTCAACTCAGTCACTAGTGCATCTATGCAAGAGGATAAACACATTACAGAGAAATCAGAGCTTTTCCCTGTAAGAGGGAAAGCACACAAAACGAATGTTGGGGTCATGCACTGGTTAGGAGTGACTAAATCCGACCTGCCCAAATTCTAGTCAGGCCCCGATACATGGTCCCTAGCAGTTTCGAGGAGGATCACAGGAGATAAAGGAAACTTTGAATGAGGGAATTTTAAGGGAAACGTTGGTAAGGGGTGACTAATCTAACTTAAAAGTCCTCAAGGGCTGGTTGGCAACAACTTTGAGGTTCACAGATAATCAAGGATTGCCTCGATCTTATACAGACAATGGAGGGGTGACAAGGGATGCCTTCTTCCCCCTTGTCTTTCAGATGGGTAATACCCCATCTTGCACAACCTCTCAAACTGGGATTCCTTTGACACGCAAACCCTGAGGAAAAATACCCAATATTTTCTGTACTTAATCCTTGCCCAAATATCAGTCAGAGGACAGAGAGAAATGACAAACTATAACTCCAGCTTACAGTTAGACTTGCATGAATGATTGCCCAAAGTTGTTGTAGACCAGAGGGAAAAAGTGTCACTTTAAATCCAAACTGCAAAAGAACTTTCCCATACTCTGAGGCTCCATCCTCTAAGTTTCAGAAATGGGGGGAAACAAAAGAGTTCTAGAAATTTCAACTGGCCCATGTTCCAAGGCTTTTGAGATGCTTGGGAGGTCTGCTTTCTTATACTTTTGAAAATAATGCTTCAGGGACTCAGTTTCTGGAAGCTGAGAATGACCAGGCCCAAGAATATCAGGAGACACTAATTCTTGTAGTTTTCTCTTCTTCAGGTAGACACAAGGAAGGAAAATGGAAAGTTCACGTATATCTAAGTTTTCTTTTCTAAAAAGCTTTCCTGAGGATTTCACTGGCTCCCATATTTTTTCAATATCTGGGATAACTAATCTGGTTACTAAATACTAACTATTACTTACTAACTTATCCGGGCATGCTGGTCTACTAAAGATGTTTATGTTCTTCTTTACTAGAGTAAATATGGCTATTTCATTTTGGGGGGATAAAATTTCATTTTTTGAGCTCAATTTTAATGGTGAATTCATCTATCATTTTGTGCATTTAAATATATTTTCAGCCAGTCTTGTATAACTAGAGCTTTAACTCTTTGTCTAACTAGAGTTTTAATCCTGTTTTTTTTTTTTTACAGCTCTCTTTATTCAAAGGTCAATTATTGAAGGAAAGCCTCTAAAATCTGTTTCCTTTTAGATTTGTGTGAGTGTGTGTACATGTGTGTTGTACCTTGTGTCAGCATGTAAACAGGTTGGCTTATAAATGAGCACTCGTAAACTCAATTAAAAAAATGGATCCAAGTGACATTCAGTTCATGGGGCTCAAACATTAAAAAGAGGTTCAAAGTAAATTGCTTAAACATAAAAGTAAAGATGTATTTAAAATTACTAATGTACACATTTTTCCACATGACCAATCAAGGCATTGATTTCTGTGGCTTGGTTGGAGTGAAATGTCTATTGCTTTAAAGGATTTTTCTTTGCCGGGAATAACTGACTTAACTAGACTTGTCTGATACATGGTTTTCATAGGTGTCTTAAAATTGAAATGGGTAAATTACTTCTGTTAACATAACTGGGATTAATCTTCATACATGTTTCTTAAGAGACATCTGATTACTACTGCTAACTATAAATTCGTGTTCTTGGCTTCTTGAATTCTATAAGGGAATATATAATGGGGTCAATTAAATATGCTTATAAGTTGTTGATAAATGGGAAAATTTTTAAATTATTTTGTTTCTGGGTCTTCACTGAGAGCTAAAATTCTAAGTATTAAGAGCTAAAATTCTAAGTATTAAGAGCTAAAATTCTAACAGATATAATTCTATATGCAAAGAGTACAAAAGTTGCAACTCTTCTGATTAAACTACTGTGAATCAAATTATTTGTTTCACTTTTTATAAAGTAATAATTTGGATAAATTCAGAAATTTCAAATAGATTATTACAAAATTTAAATTTAAGAAAAAGTCAACAGCTAGGAAAGAAATAAGAAAGTTATAGTTATGGAAATATATTTTAGGATGGAAAATTAGAAGGAAATGTTTCTGAATAAGAAAATATTTTGTATGTAAAATAAACAAGCTAGAGTGTCTAAGTAAGTTTTGCAGGTTTGTGGAGGGTAAATCTCAAAAAGTGTGGGATTAAGTTGACTATAATTGGCACATTCAGTTAAAGTTAAGGTTTTTCCTAAGGTCAAAATTTTAATGTAATCATAAGACGAAATCTAATTCTTTTAAGTTTAAACACAAGGATTCTTGAAACATTGATGTGCTTGTCTATTAGGATCAGAGACATAACATATTGTTAAATACATATGTATTTATGATAGTAAAATAGCACAACTCCTCAATAAAATTTAAAAAAACCTGAAGAAAGTAGTTATGAAAATATCTTACTTTGACATCATAAAGGCTACGTATGAAAAAAATAATAATTTCTTATGTTAAGTTTCATTAATTAGAGAAGCTAAGTGTTCTACGGTTTCTATCTGTTTTAAAGTCTTAAATGATAGTTCTACATCTAGAGAAATAAGCAACTGGTTTTCAAGCTATCATTGTTGACATTCTAGGCATGTGTGACTGAAGATATGGTACATCTGAGAACTAAATTTTCAAGCTATTGTCTATGTGTTATAAAATTGCATAAAATAAAAATTTATGTAAATTTAAGGCAGACAGGTTAACCAACAAGTGCTGTCTTTTAAACATTGTCCATTTTAAACCTAGCTTACATGTGTTTACTTTGAATACTTAGAGGCTTTATTATGAATGGGCTGCATTTATACATCAGTCTTTGGTGATTACTAATCCTGTTTCTCTTGGCAATTTCATTTTTTGTATTTTCCTTTATATCTGAAGCTTGTTAGTGTTTTGCAGAAGTACTAGTTCTAACAGAAAATCCTGAGTTAAGACCTGTTATCACCTATAGGACAGATAAGATCTAATGTTGACTTCTACTACTTTTATTAAACAAAAGAGGCTACTATAAAACTGTATAGACTTTAAAGTTAAAACACAGTACTTGCAAGTTAAGACTGGTGAAACTGTCCTGCTGGATGTTTAATACCACATCCAGGAGGTCAAACTTGAGATAATTAAAGGGTTAAGAAAAATAGTCAATATTTTGGTCCTTGCCCTTTTTGGTCAACCAAAGTTCAGGGGACAATGTGACTTCTCAACAGGCTTGGTGACTCTGGGTAACATGACCTTCTGGTCAGGGCAATGAAGTGACCCTTAAGAACAGAAAGCCAGTCAGTGGAAATTCGGCAAAGAGAATGATCATTGAAGGACAATGTCCCAGATGCTTCCATGTGAAGCCATATATGGTCAACAAGACTCCAGTCTACACTGGCAATGGCACAACTGATAGAAGAGCCAAGAACTTTCTATAAGTTCCCCAAGAATGACCCTGGCAAATCTCAGCTGACTTTTAGCAATATTTAAGAAAAAGATTAGTTTTGATCAAGTTGGTCTTAAACACCTGGCAGGAAAGACAACTGAAGCTGAGGCCTACATGGATATTCCGAAGAGAGGATGGCTTTTGAAACATTATTTGAGGAGTATGTTTGTCAGTTCTCTTAATGGTAAATAAAACTGGGAAGTTACGTAGTCAAAGGAAATGTCTCTACCAGACAGAAGTAACACTAATAACTAAACTGTTTAAAGAATCAGATGGGACTATATTCCAAGGATGCCTAAACCATTTTTTTTAAAGAGAGAAGGACAGTGAGAGAGACAGAGAAAGAGAGAAACAACTTTATTTAGTTTTTCACATGGCCTTCGTTGCTCCAACACTTAGTTGTGTAGGTGGTGCTCAGGTTTGAACCCAGGTTCTTGTGCTTCCCAGGCAAGTGCCAAAACTGCTGAGCCACCGCTCCAGCCCCAATCATGTTAAAAGCTAAATATTATGTTTCTAACAACTTTGCTAATGTTTCCAATGTCACAAATGGCCCTTACTCAAGATTTAAAGTCACTGTCTTCCTACTTTTCAGGGAATGATTAATAGCAACTGTTTTTGTGCTAATTGTTTACAAAACATAATGCGTTACTGTCTTATTTGCTGTCTTAACATGAGTCTGCCTGAACGCCTTGTCCAGTTACCCACCAACCACCACCATGGACTTCTGAACTGACCTGACATTCAACATGTCTTACGCATGGAACCCAAATCCAAACTTCACGTCTCCTGGGGTCTCTTAACTATACCTCTATGGAAGGACTCTTAACTGCTGTCCCTTTTCAATGCCTCTTCTCTGCTTGAAATAACCAATGCTTGGTGTGACCATTTTCCTCTCTACCAGCAGTTAGAGTGACTTCTTCTGAGGGGGGAATGAATGAGAATTGTCCATGGTCAGCAATCAGAAGTGATAGATCCCATTCAGGTCCTGTTGAAATGCAGAATCCACATCTGGAAGCTAATCTGTATAAATATTAATGAGCACTGTCAAGGCCTATTTCAAATGTAAAAGACCTTGAAGCACCTGTGGGAATGCCTCCAGCCTTTGTCCCAGACAGACTTGGAAGATGGATGATGGGGATGGGCCCAGTTAGAAGATTCAATGCCTGTTTAACATAGTCTGCTCCAGGCTCCAGCCAGAACCATGTGTCCTAAACTAGCACACCACAATGGGTTTTTCTGCTACCAGACCAACTCCCAAATGGCGAGAGTTCTTTAGCTACTCAAATCTCTTCTTGACTAAATAAATCCTACTCCTTTTACTCTTCCCTTCTGTGATTATCCATGGATTTTATTCATCAAATGTGTGAGACAAGAACCCAGAAGGAAATTGGCAGCATGGGAAATCTCATCTCATCTCAAAACTCCTGCTTCATCAGGAACATGTCAATTGTTAGAATAATGTGACCTCTAAATGGGGATAGCAGACATCTCTCAGAAAGAAGCACTTTATGTCATGAGAAAAGTTCATTCCAGAATATTTATATATTTTATATAAACTTTTCCTTGTAAAAGAGGAAATTTTGCAATAAATTATATAGCTTAGTCTCCTACACACATTTGAACAAATGAAGATGCAGGAGACATATACTATTTTCTCATTTTATTAAGTTTTGAAACCAAGGGGGTAAAAAACTAAAGAATAACAAGGAAAAGGATATCATAAAATGTAACTATAATTATTTTGCAAAGGAGAGTGTAAATATACTTGGAGTGGATACATGGAGCCACTGGCCACATTCAATTTTTTATTTTAGTGCATTATAGTTATACATAATCATGGAGCTCCTGTTTACCTATTCATAAATGCATATAACAATTTTCTTCATTTCAATCCCCAATAGCACCCCATTCCCTCTCCTCCTCTCTTGCCCTCATAACCTTCCTCT